>JAVQJF010121721.1:0-15465 GCA_036023855.1 Gadopsis marmoratus | reverse complement strand
CACGTTGTTCTGCTCGGCCAATCAGAGGCGCCGAGGGGGGGGGGGGGGGGGAGACGCTCAGCGGCGCGAGAAAACCAACGTGGGAGCGGAGAGACGGGCAGGAATGAAAAACAATAGGGATCACCACGCCGACAACGCACCTAGAGGCTCTTTTAATCTCTTGGTA
The DNA here is from genome assembly GCA_036023855.1 of Gadopsis marmoratus. Taxonomy (NCBI): domain Eukaryota; kingdom Metazoa; phylum Chordata; class Actinopteri; order Centrarchiformes; family Percichthyidae; genus Gadopsis; species Gadopsis marmoratus. The sequence continues at coordinate 15,299 of JAVQJF010121721.1, read as the reverse complement.
TTTTTCTACACTTAACGGCGGGTAAGGGACTCACGTCTTTTGGAGACACCTGCTGCCGGATTCACGTCTACGTGACGATCAACTGAAACTTACAGCCTTTGTTATACACCTTGTTGTTGCAACGTTTAAATGCCGACTTCACCCTGACACAAATGCTGTGTACCGCCTCTGTGTGTTTCCACTTCTCCTGCCTCTTGTGAGCTTTCACGCGGCAGCCAGGTGAGTCAGAGCGGCCAGCTGATTGGACACGCTGGAGGCCGAGTCACAGATGGTGTTGTTGTAAACGCTCGTAATGCAGTTGTTGCCTTGGAGATGTTCCTCGCCAGTAACATTCACCCCTTTTTCCTGTGCCGGCCGCGTGTGCTTTTTCATCCTCTCTGGTGGCGCACCACACTTATCACCTGCCCTGTTTCCACTCTGCAGGTTTTGGGGGTCAAGAAAATGGCCACCTCTGCAAGTTCCAAGCTGAACAAAGCTGTTAAACAGCAGTACATGGGTCTCCCTCAGGGCGACTTGGTCCAAGCCATGTACATCTGGATCGATGGCTCTGGAGAAGGAGTGCGCTGCAAGACCAGAACTTTGGATTTTGAACCCAAGACGATCGAGGGTCAGACCTGGCTCCTGCGTGATCAACGCAAACATCTGCAACGTCGTATAGTCAACAAGGTGATTGATTTCAGTTGTTTTCTTTCCCTCCGTCAGATCTTCCCGAGTGGAACTTTGATGGCTCCAGCACCTACCAGTCAGAGGGCTCCAACAGCGACATGTTCCTGATCCCTGCAGCCATGTTCAGGGACCCGTTCAGAAGAGACCCCAACAAGCTGGTGCTCTGCGAGGTGCTCAAGTACAACCGCAAGCCGGCAGGTGAGCCGACGACAACGCACCTGAAAGCCGTGGCATTTAAAGCTGTCTTGCATTTCAGCTGATCGCCATCGTTGCTCCCAACAGAGACCAATCTGCGCTCGACGTGTAAACAGATCATGAGCATGGTGGAGAACAACGACCCGTGGTTTGGCATGGAGCAGGAGTACACTCTCCTGGGCACCGACGGACATCCCTTCGGCTGGCCCACCAACGGCTTCCCAGGCCCACAAGGTGAGTTTTGTTATTGTGTTATTGGACATTGACATATAAGACATTGGCAATCCTAAAGGCCAGCTGAGTGTTGACATTTAGTTTATCTCCACCTGATTAGGGCCTTATTACTGTGGAGTGGGAGCAGATAAAGCGTACGGACGGGACATAGTGGAGGCACACTACAGGGCCTGTCTGTATGCTGGGGTCCAGATCTGTGGAACCAATGCTGAAGTCATGCCAGCTCAGGTACTGTCCTGCTCGCGTTTATTTTCCGATTGCCCCACTTTCATGTAACACCGCTTCATAATCAGTTAGCGATGCAATTCATGCGGCCTCTGTTGTGTTTCAGTGGGAGTTCCAGGTCGGACCTTGCGAAGGTATCAACATGGGGGACCACCTGTGGGTCGCTCGCTTCATCCTTCACAGAGTGTGTGAGGATTTCGGAGTGGTGGTGTCCTTTGACCCCAAACCAATCACAGGGAACTGGAACGGCGCCGGCTGCCACACCAACTTCAGCACAAAGGCGATGCGAGAGGACGGCGGACTGAAGTAAGAAGGCGTTAATCGTTTCAGTGTATTAAATAGTGACATAGCTGCGGTGGGATTTTGAGTTTGGGTTCTGAAGTGCGTTCCTAATGTTCCACTCTTTTCTTCACAGAATCATCGAGGAGTCGATCGAAAGGCTGGCGAAGAGACACAGGTATCACATCCGGGCCTACGATCCCAAAGGCGGGCTCGACAACGCCAGGCGCCTCACCGGCCATCATGAAACCTCGAACATCGACGAGTTCTCTGCTGGCGTGGCCAATCGTGGCGCCAGCATCCGCATCCCTCGCTCGGTGGGGCAGGACAAGAAGGGCTACTTTGAGGACCGCCGTCCGTCCGCCAACTGCGACCCTTACATCGTCACAGAGGCTCTGGTGCGCACGTGTTTACTCAAAGAAGAAGGAGAGGAGCCCACCGCTTACAGCAAGTGAACAGTCCAACACCAAGTGTCACTGCCAGTACTGTATTTAGCCGTACCTATTTCAAGACTTAATTAATTGATCTTTATGTTTTTTGAATTTTTTACTTGACCAGTGAAACAATGATTTAGATATTTCTGCATTCAGTTGGCACAAACACCTTTTTTTCCAATGCATTTTGTCACGGTAGCAGATAATTTGTATAGAATAATTTTAATGTTTTGAACTTGTACTAATGAAATATTGTCAACGTGCAGCAGGATTTTGCTGTAGATTTTCTAACTCCGACCAAAAGGATCCCAAAGGCATTTGAATGTTTTTAGCAGTTTTATATGTAATGCATGTCTATTTCGTGTGTTTTTACACAGCTAACATTAGTCCATCTGACTTTATTACACAGTTTAATCCCACATGAATCCTGTTTTTGCTGACACAAACCCGTTTGTCAAATCCAGACTGATACTAATCTCCAGACTAGTGTTAAGGGAAAATTCACTGTAATGTTTGACAAATGGTGTAACAGAAAGTCAAACCTTTAAAAGAGTCTAGACATCTTTATCATTTACCGTAACGGCAGTGACAACTGGCTACTCATGGCTATCTAACTGTCTTTCTGGTATGTTGTTTTGGCACAAGGCTCGGTAACCTATGGACTAGTTCTTAAAGTTGTCCAGGAAAGCAAAGACAGGATGAGGAGTTCCTTCCAAAATCTGTCCTGAGAACTGAGAACCTACAGAGAGGGATGGCAGCTCATTTTGAGCGGTTAGTGGTATGTAGCTACTTAAAACAATTTTAGGTAATTTATTTTAATTTAGTAATTAGAGTAAAACTTGAACGCAAGGCTGATTATTAGCCGTCATCACCACATTCAAAGGGACATGCACACTCTACTGTCCGCTCCTTTTAAACTCCTCACCATGTTGTTTTTATTATAACACACAGTCTGAGTCTGTCGTAACTGCCTCCGGTTTCACTTTGTTTGATTTGTACCATGTTACATGGGTCATACGGGGCCACTCATTTTGAAACTATTGCAACACTTGATTTGAAAACAGGTGGACCAGAGTCAGTATGTACTGTGCTGATGAGGATGAATCATTCCTCACATCCAGGCCCAACATGTTTTCTTGACAAAATCAGAGGATCAGATGCTCACAGAGAATCCAAACCGAAACCTATTTAGTTAGCCCAGCAAACAGAGAGGGGTATAATGTTTTGGTTGGCAAGTTTTCTTTCCATTGAATAAAAACAAAGGTTTCTCCACTTTAAAAGGGCCCCACAACTTCCTTTTGTTTTACTGCAAATTCAAGATATGTTGCAAGTCTACTTATCATTTCTCAAATCGTGCTGTGGTGTTTTACATATTTGAATGTATTTTTATGTGTCCATTTACTTCACTCTAGCATGAAATGCAATTTGCAAACATACTTGAGTTTGGTAATTCTTCACAGAGGACAACATCATGTCTGCTTTAGCTATTCATAAGGATGCATTCTTGTACATTGTTCAGTAGTTAAAGTAGATTTTCCCAATTTTAAAATGAAAAAGTTAATGCAAGCGACAGAAATTAAAGCACAGAAGTTTTAGTCAAAGGGCCATGAAGTGGTATCAGTAAATTGACAGTTTGGCCTAGAGAGGCTCTCCAGACAAAGTTGTGTCTCATGTTCTATCTTTTCAACAGTCGTGTTTTTTACCTTTACATCCAAAAAGCATTTAGTGCTCTAAGGGAAAACATTGTAATCTTGGGAGGCCCCAGTGTTAGTTTCATGCCGTGTTTTACTTGTTGATCTGTAAAAAATTACACCATGACTAAGAACTTGCTATGTTCTATTAAGGCTGGTGTAAGACACACCTAGACTGAGGTTCATGAGGCAAAAACCTGGGGCATACAAGTGAGGTGTTCTCACGCCCTCTGAACACAATAATGTGCAAAGTCTGGAAAACCAAACTTATTTGAGTTTACTTCCATAAAGCCATCATATAAGAGTTTTAGTTTTTAGTTGTATATCCTCTTCTTCTTGATTTAGTATGGATGCCCTTTAACAAACTGGAGCCATAGTGTGTGTAGTGGTATTTGCTTGCAGCAATGGATTTGACAGCGGTCTGAGAATACACCATATTCAATTTGGCTCGGAGTTTACTGCCAAACGTTTATGTCCAAACCACGTTGCATTGACCTCCTTAAATCATGTCAAGCTAAGTACAGAACATTTTACTGCATGCAAATGGCACTTGCAAATAGACACATAGACATCTTCAGACATTTTTAATACATTGAGAGACAAAATAAGACATTAGAAGGGTCACTTTAACTATGTTTTCTTACATGTGCAGGCATTGCACTGCATATTTACTGTTGCACAACCTATTGGAATGTCTCTATTGCATTATGCGAGCCCTTCCTCAGTTTCTCCTATGTTACCAGACCCTGCTGTACTGTATGTACAGAGTGGTGTAAAAGTGAAAAACAATATGAGGATTAACATTGATATTTCAGATAAGATAGCCTGGGCAGATACACCGGACAAAAGAGTAGGTCTCGTGAAGAAAGACATTACGCCTAGAGCCTCGTTTCCATGGCAGCTGGAGTCTAAACTCAGGCAATCTGGTGTGTGGAGGAGAGGCGGGGGTGGGGCTCCCTAATCTACATGCTACATATTCTTATTTTGCCCTCTTCATCACACAACACAAACTATTCATTGTAAATAAAGAGGCAGCTGAAGTGCAATCCAGTCAGGCTCTGGACTTAATATCTCGAATCCAACCTGCAAATGAAGCACCATCCTTTGCTGCATTAGCTCTAATCTCATCACATGAATGCAGTCTCCTTTGCTTTGGAGGCCCTGTAGGCCCAGCTATCACAGAGACTGGCTGTGGTTTCTTCTCCCCCCCCCACCCCCCCACCCACCCACCCCCTCAGAGCCTCTAACCCTGCAGTGATTGGTTTGAGGACATGTAGTGAAAACTGTCGCAGTGTGGCTGATGGTTGGAAACTTGAACAGCTGTGAAAGCAGAGCTGCACTGTGAGACGGCGAGGACAGAGAACCGCGGGTGGAGGGGCATGGAGATCAGACCACCACAAATTGTGACTATCGTCATCAGCATTTTACACAAACACATGGCAGTCGTGTGATTAGAACTGTCCTGACTGTCTTGCATAAATCTGACATTAAAACCTCTTAAAGCTCAGATCTTATGACAAGCAGATTGAATATATTTACTAAAATACTTTCTCCAGCTGGATAATGGTACGCAGCAAAATTAAATTCACGTTACATCCAAATTCAGCACAAAATAACTCTGTAATGTTTGGACAAGGAATTTCTTTGTGTGCGTGTCCTATTAAGTTTGGCAGTCCTGCTGAACGTGCACCACAGCTGACCCGGCGATAAGAAACATGAGAGCAGAAAAGCAATTGACAGGCCTGAGATGAAGCTCAATGCATGTTAACATACAAAGCATTCTCCATTCATAGGATCCATGGGATAAATAAAGATTAGTTCTGATCTACACTTAAATAGCCACGATACACACTGGCGATGGAAAAAATAAGTCTGTAAGAATAGTTTTGCAAAACACACTTGTTTGCTGTCTTAGAGAGAGTTAGATGAGAAGATCAATACCCTTCTCGTGTCTGTTGGACTGCTGGCTTCCCAGCAATCACAGGTAACAAAATCTACCTACACACCCCTCTAATTAACATGTTAAACCTAATTTGTTTAATCTGTACAAAAAAAAATGCTGTTTTATGGGAGGTTATATGCATGACTATGAGGCGTAAACACATCACATTGTCATTTTTACACTAACATACAAGATATAACATGTTAATTAGTGAGCTTTAGAGGCGCATAAAAGTGGATTTTATTACTTTTGGATGGGGCCAGGCTAGCCGTGTCCGTCCTGTTTCCAGGATTTATGCTAAATTAATGCTAATGAAAATAATCTCAATCTTCCCATCCATCTCTGGGGATGAAAGTGAATAAATGTATTTCCAAAAATGTGAAACTATCCCTTTGATACACTTAAAGGAGTGTCCTCTATTTGCAGTGCAAGATTAAGAGAATTTGTTTTGTTCAAAGTGTGTGAAAAAATGGAGTTTCTGCATAAAATGTCAGTTGCTCCATTTCTGTGTCATCATCTGTTTGTGAAAATACTCACTCTCCACTCAACGTTGCTGTTTACGCCCACAGAGGAACCGCCCTTGAGGCGGGCGGTAGGTTTACAGGAAGATGTTTACAGCAAGAAAGGACTAATTGCTTCACGGGCCAATTCAGGTTTTCCCCACCATATTGCTTACGCATACAAACCGATCATGGATTTGAAATTTGTCGCTCGCGTGGCATTGAGATTTGTGTTGTATCCTTGTCAATGTCATGCTTGAATACAGGAAGATGACCTGCGCAAAAAAAGCCACAGCAAACATGGGTCGGAGCATCACCTGGTTTCCCCCGCTGTGTTTGGTTGACAAGAACAGGCTAGACACTTCTTCTCCAAAACTTTTTTTTTTCCAGTCATATCCTGTTTTGCTGAACTCCTTGGTGTCAAGTTGCCAATACACACCTGGGACAAAATGTTCTCTCTTTTTTTCTTCTATGTGCCGGCTAATCAAGTGCATTTTGTTCCCTGGAAAAATTTAAACATAGTGTTGAATTTCTGCCTAGATGCCACGCCTGGTTTTAAGGAGCCTTTTGTAATGAGTTCACATAACAAACAAGTCTTTGCCCTGCAGGACTAACTAATCAGCAGTAAACACCTCTTTAATTATGTTTGTTTCTTCACAGTTTATCGGCACATAGGGAAACAACGCCAATCAACGATAGCTAACACATAGGTTTGATAAGTTTCAAGCAAAAGTAACGCCAAGCAAGATGTTTCCGTATGGATTTGTTTACTTGGACTTTCTTTGCGGACTGTTTCTTCCCGTTGCGTCTTCACCTCCCCCACTGTAAAATCTCATCCTGCCATTTACAATCCCCCATTCCATAACCCTTAGGAACCGTGAAGGCAGCAAACCCCCCTCCCCCCAATCAGCAAGCGACAAAGATAATGGAATTTTACAAAGGTCACACAAGTAGTCACAGGGTGAGCAAAAGCCAGACAGAGCTTGTGGGCCAAACGTACATAGGATAACATAAAATCACCCCAATCAGCAATACTGGGAAAACGTACTGTCACAGCTTGAATCTGAATTTTCACAAACATTTTCTTTAAAATAATATCTGGATTATGTTGAGCCAAAATGCGATGTGCTTAATCAAAGTTTTAATCATGTTAATGTAGGTGTCATGCGCTACATATTGAGCTTCACTGGACCGTATGCTGCCCTGTGCTAAGAGAAAACTAGCCTAGGATGTTCCTGGTTGCCTTGCAGCATGAAGTCAGCTGAAGACAACTTTTGGTTTTTGCTAACATTTTCAGTGTAGTAATGGCAGTATTATATTTATATTTGGACTAACGCTACACAACAGCTAAATCTAAGTGTAAGTATGGGCACTTGACAACCAAACTCTACCATGTCCCTATAGCGGATTACATATAAGAGCTCTTCAAATTTACTGTAAGCCTTTAATGAAAGATAATGTGATGCTCTTCAACTATTACCCCATCACCATTAGGTACTTGTCAAATCCAATAGCCGCTAGCAGATTGAAATAACAAACAAAGGCGAATAAGACTCAGCCAGGTTCTGTCTTGCCCTCAATAGGCTCCAGTTTATCTGGTAATAAAAAAAAGGTTGGCGCAGTCACAAAGAGGACAAAGGATAAACATCCATGTAAACTGAGACAGGTGTGATAGTGTAGGTGTAGGTACAACCAGTGTACTGCCTTTTAAAAAGACAGAGGACAAAGAGGGCATGATTTATACTGGCTGCTTTAATATGGAGAGAAGCAGAACTAAACTGGCATGCACTAAATTAGGAACAGGTACCCTGATGTTGCATGTTAGTGCTAAAAGAACAAGAGAGAGCAGCAGGTAGCTGCTGAAGGCGGAGACTGTACGATCCCCGAGTTTAAGATCCTGTGGTTTTCCACTACACTGAACTACGTCTACACCGTGATCTCCTTGTGAGGGCAACAAGGCTCGCTTTTACTTTGAGATCAGAAGAAAAACACCACTAATCAGATACATCTCTTTATTGGCATTTTCTTCCGCAGTGCCTTCCTGCTCTATTTAGGCACATTAGAGGGATATTAACATAACAACATCAGCCTGCCGACCAATGCACGCGGGTAATTGCTGACACAAACTGTTTGACAATGTACTTGATCTCTCTTTTCACGCCGTTTTTAATAAGGCAAGGGGAAAGAGTGGGCCTACGTGTGACGCTCATTGTCTGAGGAGATTAAGATAACCAGTGATTGCATCTTATACTCAGGGCATTGTCTACATTTGAATTCAGTTTGTCCCCCTCACCTTTCGCCGTGTCTCTGTCATAAAGATGTTAATTTGACCCTACGATCACTTTTGAGGTCATTCAGTGTCGCCAAGAGAAACATAGGAAGAACATACCGTAGTACAACTACAGCAGGTCTGCATTAAGAGGTATGCTATGGATCGATGTCCTTTAGGGGACAGCATACGCATCTGGAGGCATAGTGACGCAAATCCAACATTTCAGAACTCCATTCTGTGGAAACCTTGGTATGTTCTCAGTTAAAGTGGTCCAGTCCACCGTGAAATTCAAACCCCCTTCCAGTATGCCAGCGCATTCATTCATGTCCAACCTTCTAGCAAAGCACATTTAACTTCTTTAAATCTACTTGTGTTTGTTGATCATCCTTACAGATTTACATGTATCCTGTTAAGTCACACTCATACAGAGCTCAGTCCCAATGAACAGAAAATACTGATTCAGCGCAATAGTTCAAATGAATGGGCAGCATTTGATTGACTCAACTTCAGTGTGAGCAAGCATCTTCTCCTTTATTCCTCCGAGACAGTCATGAGGGACTAAAACTTTCCTGACTGGAGGTCTGGAAGAAACACAAACACTCAATACACTAACAAACCACAATCTTTTTAAGCCCAACAGGGAATTCCTGGGTGATGCTCCTCAAACTGGTTGTTAGTACAGCTTCAGTATCTGGGTCCATTTATTATGTCACTGTAAAAAGACACTTGCGTAACATCCTCCACAGCTTTGTTGTGACAGCTTTCACTTGACAAACACAGAGACACAGAACATTTCATTCTGTTGATAATATGCATGACATGTTCCTAAATTTGGGTGTACAGCCATTAGTTAACACAGTTCACACACTGTTCAATATTTCTGAAAGCTTAGATTAGGAAATGTACTTATGTTGCTGTGTGGGAAACTGTATGCAGGAGAAACTCCACAGACATTAAACTTGATATTTTTGGACAACAAGGTGCACCTGAGATTAAAACCACAGCTTTGTAGAGGTGATTTGTTTAGTGTCCAATTTCATTCTGCTCTCCTGGGAAAACACAGACCTGAGAGCGCAGACCAGCACTGTCCATTTAATTCCGACATTAGTCTCATGAGAACCTGCACATGCGGGCTTCTCAAATCCTGTCTGCCTATACAGTGTGAAAGAGAGGGTCTCTGTCATGTTCTGAGGGGGAAAAAGTGTTGGCCAGTGATCACCATGCCAGAAATAAAAGGATTTTGTCCAAATAGTGACTCTCATGTCAGGAGGAAATGAGGAGAGAAGAAACCAAGATTTGCCCAAACTGCTGAAGGTATGGTATGTTTTTGACAATACAAGTAGGCTGTTAGTAATAAGGATTCAGTATACTGCCAGCGCATGCCCAATAACTCCATCCTCCACACTGAATGCTCCCAACATGATTTTGACTGGCTCCCAAACTCATCAACAGGAAGGGATAGGAGGTCATCTACTGACTAAAAACTGAATTGCAACTTATTTATCATCTAAGATCAAGAGCTGCACACAGTGTTCTCAAAAACAGTCACACAAAATTAAAGCCGCTCCCCATTGTGATCGTTTGAGCATACACTGATCACATACAACCTCAAACATAGGGTAATTCAAAACACTCTGTGTCCACAAAACGGGAAAAAGGAGCTGATACACATCCTTCTTTAATCTCATTTCCAATGGTTTCATTAAAACCACTGCACACATGTCCACAATAAGATGTATTCTAAGATAGGTTGTCCTCTGAGGTTTGGTTTATTTTTGTACGGGTTATGGAGCCTGTGATTTTCCACAGTCTGTGGTTCATGTGTTCATGAAGATAGCAAGTAAACAGCGACATGCTGAGGCCGTTGTGAGAAAATACACGTGAATTTGAAATAGATGTTCCTAGAGGTTTGCGGTGATCTCAAACAGGTGATTATACTGTAAATAGGCTGTGTTCACAAAAGGAAGGTCTTCCCAACATTATAAAGCAGACAGTTCAATAGAAATGACAACTGCAGCCTAAATACATTAGCATTTACCTAGTGTTGTAGGTTACACATTAAAAGTTCAGTCTCTGATGGTGGCAGTGTGACTTACTCAAGAGGCTATATACAAATCAGTGTGGAGTAAACTAAGTCAAAGGCAAGCTGAGCCAGGGTGTTAAGATATCATTGCTGTTGCTGACTAGCAGGATAAATGCTGACCCAAAGATGTGTGCTGCCAAACTCCACCCACACCACTGGACATCCCCCCCATCTAAATACTAGTCCCGAGGAAACCAGAGCATTTGTCTGTGACATATTCTCCTGGACCTGACCTGCTTGGAATGGGACGGCAAGGTAAGTATCTCAGTGAAATGTTTCCCAAGTTTTGAAGTTAATATTCATGAGGTTGACTGAGTGTGGTTTATTTTTATGGAGAGATAAGCAAAAGCTCTGGAGGTGCATATGTTGAAGTTTGGGAGCTCAGGTGTCATATGAGTGCAATGTGCGAGGTTATGTAAAGGATGTGCCCAAGATATAGGTGGATGCAGCAGTATAAGTGTAGTAGTTGCAAGCAGGCCTGTGTTGTGACAGGTATGCTGGGACGGAAAGACATCAATTTGAAAAATGTTTAATTCTATTCAGAAAGAAATGGAAGTTGTGATGAAGACCCATTAGGTGAGGATGGTCATAGCATGCACTGCATTTTATTTTACAGGTATTGCATCAGGAATTCCATGAACAGCTTAGAATGGCTGATGATGAAATATCCCCACTGTCTGACAGGGCAGTTGCTGAAAAGAGAAGCAAAAGGGAACATCAAGAAAGGCATTGTGTCACCCCTTCTCTCCCAGGTGGACAAATCTTAAATAACGCTCACAATGTGAAGACCGACTCGTCACTTGGCGGTGTTTGCGTAGGAATGAACTTACTTTCAGAGAGCAGTGACACTGGAATCCTTTATCTGAACCCTCAAACACCAAACTGGTCTCTCGTAGAAAGGTTTGCTGAGCTTTCACCAGGAGAAGACACAAGACTTAATGATGACCAAGACCAGAGCAGTCGAGAATTGTTACAATCTACTAAATATATTGAGAACAATAAAATATATGGATCTAATGAAGTCCTGCTGAAGAAGGGAAGGAAATGCTCTAAATACCTCAAAAGCCGTAAGGTGCAAAGTGATGCCTCGGACAAACGGAGGGCATCGAAGCTCAATGAACTAAATGTTGATGAATATTCTCCAGGTGGAGGTGGGAATAAGATAAAAAAGAAGACTGTAAGTAGTCGTCCTGTCAAGAAATCATTTAAAAAGGGTGCAGAAGACAAGATCCCTCGTCTTTTGGTTGCGATGAAAAAGCGTGGTGGAGTTGACACAGAACAGCGTCCCTTCAAGTGCACACACTGCCACTGGTCTTTTAAGAAGCTCTGCAACCTACAGAGCCACTTACAAACGCACACTGGCCTCAAGCCACATGTGTGCGATATATGTGGCAAGGCTTATTCTCATCAGGGCACGCTGCAGCAGCACAAGCGTCTACACACTGGTGAAAGACCATACCACTGCCCCTTCTGCGTTAAGACCTATATCTGGTCCTCAGATTACCGCAAGCATATCCGCACACACACTGGTGAAAAGCCCTATGTCTGTGACACTTGTGGCAAGGATTTCATTCGCTCCTCTGACATGCGAAAGCATGAGCGGAACATGCACACTAATGACAAGCCCTTCCCATGCACGCACTGTGGCAAGACCTTCAATAAACCCCTCTCCTTAAAGCGTCATGAGCGTAAGCACCTGGGAGAAAGGCCTTTCTCATGCCCCGACTGTGGGAAGGCCTTTGCTCTGGCCAGTCGTATGGCAGAGCACCAAAAGATCCACACAGGAGTGCGTCCGTACGTCTGCTCAGTGTGCTCCAAGTGTTTCACAAAGTCCTCCAACTTGACCGAGCACGTGGCCATTCACAGCGGAGTGCGGCCCCATAAGTGTGCAGAGTGCGGAGTGGCGTTTGCCATGGCTTCCCGCCTTGTTCGTCACCAGTACGTCCACAATAAAGAGAAACCCCAGAGCTGCACAGGCTGCAGTAAGAACATCAGCCAGTTAGCCACATTGGATCTCCACCAGGAGAAAACCAGTGCTTGGAGGATCTTTGTCTGCGTGGAGTGTGACAAATCTTTCCTGTGTGCCGCAAAGCTTGCACAGCATGTGCTGAAACACAAGGACAAGAATGTCTGAATCTGTTTAAAGACAGGTACTATACACATTCATTACTGTGCCAGTGGTATTCACTCAAATTGCAACTGTACATTTAAATGCAATGGTATAATTGAATTGAGCAAATAAGACATATTTGCTCAATTCAAGGACATAGGGTACCAGTTTGATTATGTTGATGCATTTATGATATTTGTGCCTTATGAGTTTTAAAGTGTGCTACTCACACACCCTCATGGTGTTGGGTTCCCATGAGTAGGATGTTGTGGTCTAACAATTGCTACCAGCAGAGAATTGACACTGGACCGGACAGCTTAATAGTGTGATGTGAAAGTTGTTACAAGACCATTAGACAATTTTTAAAGCAAGGAAATAAATGCAGCTAATAATACGCACAACATGGCCACTTTGCATTAAAGAAATGCAAGCGGCTTGTGAAGATCAATGGCTACCAACGATAGTAGTAGGATGCCTGGGTTCATTCGGAAGCAGGGACATGCTGACTAAATGCCAGTAGGGATGACACTGAGCGTGGCACTTCTGAAAGCCCATCACTTCCTCACCCTGAATGTAAAAATAACAAACTTTAGCATCAGTGACATTAGCCAAACATACAGTAGATGACAGCTTTGATTATCTGATATTGATGACAAGAACAGCTGAATGTTCTACAGGCTGTTATATTGTCCGGTGAGTTGCAGGTCGTTTTCAATGCTACACTTTCCAGTTGCATTAACGTAGCCATAAGCCAGTCATAACTTGGGAGACAACCCGAGACACATTATTGTGACCATAATAAGACCACAAGAATGGTTCAGGGAAGCTAGCGAATCAGTCAGGGAATGTTTCTTTTTGCCAATGAACACTGCTATGTTAAGTTAATACACCTTTATTTTGTCCTCATGCTGCTTTCTAGTCATTATTGTGTTTGGCAGTATACCTATTTCCGTGCTGGACATTTAGTTTGACATGGTTTTACAGTTTAGATACTGCAGTTCATGCAATAAACATATGCAATAAAATAGTTGGGGTGAATTAAACTGTTAAGGTCTTATTCAAGCAATGTGATAGCTATGACTGCACAGGTGAGTGTAACTACAGCTACTGTATTAAGAGATGAAAATCTCTTAAAATACCATGTAAATAGTAAATGGACTCTTTCTTAACACAGCATTTACCCTGATATAAAGTGGGGAATAATGCCCATAACTTAACTCAAAGCATTTGTAGGTAAAATCTTTAAATGTGTTAGTGTGAATGTAACGACAGTCTATGGTTCTTTTTAATCATACTGCCCATGCACAACAAGCATGTTTGGTTTGTAAGAGGGTCTATCAAATTTGAGTATGTAGAAGCTCAAAAGTGTTAAAAACAATATGTTTGAGGATGAATCTCATAAGTTTTCTTAACCAAATTGTCATTTCAAAACTGCTTCCTCAGCCCTTATTATAGGAACCTAACATCTAAAACAATAAAGACGCACTGAATTTATGCAACAATGAAGTAAAAGAAATAGGTTAATGACCTGACAAAAAACAATTATAATTTTGGAAAGAGGAACACCCTTTGTTTTTAGTCAGAATTTCACTTTTCTTACAGATCTTTTGGATGCCATTTGAAACTGCATTACATAAAGCTATCCATTCTGAATGTGCGTATGGACTGACACGTTGTTGGCAGGCAGTAAGCAGTGCCTCACATTTTGGTCGTCTGCACGTGCTGACTTCACTGCCAGCAGGTCCCACTCACACTTGGCAACTGCAGACTAATGGTAATAAGAGACAGCACCTGCCACGTTGTCACTTGCACTACGTTAAGTGACAAGCCCTGTTTGGAATGCCAGCTATTTCTTGGCTTGATGTATTTATTCAATGTGACTTTTATTTTGCTATTATCAGTGTGGTATGTCATAAAAACCAACCATATAAAGACTATGGATATATTTTAACATCAAAATTGCACTGACAAAACTGGTATTTAAAAGGTACTATGGAGTTTTCAGAAAGACCTGGTTATTAATGACACCTTGTGGCCATTAAGTGATCTACAGTCAGCATCCTGTTGCTTGTTCTCATGCTTGCGCTCCGTAGGAGCGAGCATACTGGGCATCAGCCAAAACAGTGATGTGGCATGAACGAGACTGAACGTGATTTATCATTATATTTAGCATAATGCTGCCATCAGTAATGCTACTCTATTTTATTTGGACCATTCATTCTGTGGTACTACTAGCTTGCCATTTGCAAATTACTTTATCAGCTAATGTTACAAAGCAACCAATGCCAGATCCATGCCAAGAAGCTAAATTACAGCTAGCTGGCTAACCTGAAATATATATTTTTTTTATATTTAAAAGGTTTTGTTTGATTTTATTGACACAAATCTGATTCCATTAATAGTCTTTTACGTAGAAATCAGTCCACAGGCTGTTAAAGGGAACCAAGAAAGTCCGGGAAGGTCTCATTTTTGCATAATCCGTTCACACATAGGCAATACAAAGTGATTAATGCATGTAAAATTTTATAGTATCTTTAATACTTTTCATGTGCTGGAACAGAGGTACAAATAAACATTGACATGTTACATCAAAACAGGTTTTCAAGGTGAATTAAAATTATAAATGTATTACAAGTGTGTGTGTGTGTGTATATATATATATATATAT
>JAVQJF010121709.1:0-30257 GCA_036023855.1 Gadopsis marmoratus | reverse complement strand
CAGCTGTATGCATGCACACACACACACACACACACACACACACACACACACACACACACACACACACACACATTAATAGATGAAACTGCCCCCCAGTGCAGGTATGACACAGTTATCCCCCTTGACACTGTCGCTGTTTAAATCCCGATCCTGCATCTCTCCCAGCAAGGTGAGCTCATAAGGGCACACGCTGAAGTCATCAGTGTTGACACGGGTGGCGAGAGGGCCACAGTGTGAGCGACACCACAGCTAGCCAGGCGTGTCCATCCCACCCCCCACCACCCCCGGCAGAAGTCACCACTTCCTCTCCTTGCTTCCGGTGAGAGCCCCCGGGACCTCACCTTGTGAAGTGCAATCAGCTTTCATTTTCTCCTGGGATTGTTATTAGCAGGGCAGGCGGCTCTCATGTGCACAAGCATGAGGCAAAACATGCAGCAAATGTAGGTATCCACGAACAGCATGAAGCATTGTTAACCTCGAGCTGCAGTATAGACCCAGCCCGATGAAGCACCTGAAATATTTGTGATTATCTTCTCATTTCTCAAGAATCATACCTTTCCACTGGTGCCTGTACAGACGAGTGAATGTGGGCGAGCAGGAGTTATGAATAGTGAATTATAGTTGTAGACATGGGAGGCAGAGCTGCGACTGCAACTGGACACTGATGTAAAATCTTGATGGCTGTAAAAAAAATGTAGTAAAAGCGAGCTCAGTTGGCCTCTGTGGGCTGACAGATTTAGACGTGATAGACGGACACATCAGCGGATGTCTTGAGATGTCTTCATTAACAGTGTCACCCGACTGCTCAATTAAAACAGGTGACACTTTGTGAGAAGGAAGAGGCGGCGATGATTATCAGGTTGTGGGAATTACACCGTGAAACCATTAGCTGGTTAAAAGTATAACTGAAAACTGAAGAAGTTTCATGTAACCTGTAATGAAAGGACACTGTGCATTCCTGTGTGACGTTAAAGGCCTCATTATGCTTCAGATGAAGCGCTGGTCAGCTGGTGAAACAGCATCTCAAACCTCCTCCTTCCAACACCTTTACAATGTTAGAACTGGGCACAATCAAAATCATTTAGCGGCTAAAGAGCCAGACATTTCCCTTAAAGAGAGGGAATGTTGGCCTTGCATTTATAAGGTGGACAGAAATACGACTCCGAATGAGTGATAATGTTTCTGCCTGGTGTGTAAATAGGCAGCTGGTTGCTAATACGCTCACCGTTTCAACTTAAAAGGTGACCATGTTGTTGCTTGCACCAGTGCATTTCCTCCTTTGACAAGTCAAAATGTCTGCCATGAAAAGGCTCTATAATAACCAATTCGTTAAGGTTAGGCAATGGCCGCGGTCACGGTTAAAAGAAACAAATTAACTTTGACTGTTGGAAAGGAAGAGCGGCCCCTCTCATGACATTTTCTTGACCCATCCACCCCGGCCTCCTCCCTCTGTGGACTTGTCATCCAGTTCTTTAGCTCCTGATGGACAAGAGTCATCATTTCTAGCTTCAGTTGCTGGAGGGCATCTTCACCTGAACGTAAACATTGTTTTGGGGCATTTTCTGAAACTACGGATGCTCTCAATTCTCTTGGGTGGATAGCCTTGTATAAACACTTTCTCCTTCAGATGTCATTGGATGAGACTTTGGTACATATGAGTTGGTCTGAGGCATACTGAACCCTTAAGCCAGGTATAAAGTTTTGAGGTTGACACCACTTAGTTTACAGCTTGTTCCCGCTGAATCTGCACTGGAAAGGCCCACCAACCCCCATTTGAAACCAGAGGAGGCTACTTGTTGCTCTAACTCATGACCACAATGTTCACTATGTCAAACCCATATATGTTTGTAGTTAATACGCACTTCCTATATACTATAAATGACAAGTGTCTGAAATGAAGCCTCCTTAAAGCTCCAATGTAATAATTACTGAGGTGTTTCATTTTTTCAATTATCCTCCTCGCTCATGTTTTAAGTCAACTGTGCCTTTTGGGTGCATAACCCCTCGGCCATAAATATCCATGTCTTGACATTGTGCCGATGTGGGTGGGCATGGCATGCCTGACACAGAGTTCACAAATCAAACCCGATGTACAGACTGAGCCGTAGCATTCATTTCACTTCAACACCAGTTTGGCGTTTGCAGCGAGCGGACTGATTTAAACAATATGCCATTATTATCACATAGAATCAGAGATTTAGCACTTGCTTACAGGGGATGTTATCAAGCTGTTGTCCCCAACCTTTTTGGGTTGGCCATCCCCTGCCACAGGTTGCAATCTTGTATGTCTGTGAGCGATGCCTCGGTGTTCACAGGTTTCTTTATTCTTTCATTTGGATCCCCGTTAGCTTCCACAAAGTGGTTTCCGGTCTTTCTGGGGTCTACACAAAAGCAATGACAATAAAGGAAAACATTTGAAGTCAAACGAAATGAATAAAACAAAAAAAGCAAAGGAAGCCAAATAATATAAATGACAAAATAAGTGAAGTGACTCTACATATAAAACAATAAATGAAAGCAGCCGACAATGGAAACATAAACAAAACTGTCAAAATACAGAGCAACAAAAACAAATGGAAAACTGTCAAAATGGTTCCAAAAGAGCATTAACCTCAATAACATCTCTGTTAGATTCATCAATTTTCCTTTTAGTGACTGCTTGAAAGAAAATCTACCTCTGGTCTGTCTGATGTTGGTGGGGAAACTATTCCAAGCAGAGGAGGCTCTAAACAGAATGTATTATATTACATGTATTATTATGTATTATACCTTTGATAAAAACCAGTATATACTATTTTTTCACAAAGGAACAGTGGCATATTATTCCAAATAACATTTAGCATGAATAACAGAAGACACCATTTTTAACTTAGCCTCAACAGTCAGCCATGACAATTGTTTATGCATCTCACACACACTGGCACGGAAAGATCAACGAAGAACGTATCTGGTTTCTCTGTTCTGTGCAATTTGACGTTTGTTTTACGTGTTTCTCAGTAGCACTTGACCAAATGACTGGACAGATCTCCAGGTGTGACAGAGCAAGGCACTGAATCAATCACAACAGAAAATGGAAGAAGTGCAGAACATTTCCTTGAAATTTCAATGCCCTTACCCATCATTGAAACAATGTGATCAATTTGATCAGACCAAGACAATAAGTTATCTAATTTAACATCCAGTAATTTGGTTTTGGGTACATGCTGAACTGAAAGCCCATTTAAAGAGAAATTGAGCGCAGTGGCGTTAGCAAGAACAGATTGTTACATTTAAATAGTTTTTAGAGGCCCAGAGAGGGAAACTATCCAGAATTTCACAAGAAATAAACTTTTTAATCTTTAAAACATGATGAGCAGGTACCGATTACATACTTATCGGTTCCTTAAATGTGGCATTTTAGAGGAAATGAGGGGATGTACACAGTATTTATTTATAATAAAAAAACAATAGTATAATGTATTTCTCTCTTTGTCTAAAATGCCCAGTTGTTACTCCGTTGTTCCCCACAGTCTTGTTTGGTTCTGCTGTATCCACATTTGAGTACCAATAAGTATTATAGTGGTACCTGATTCATACAATGGAATTGCACTGTAAACCCAACATATGTTAAAGAGGCTACATTAGTAGTTATTTTGTTACACTGTGCTGAAGCCTTGACAAGTTTATTAAAGACTACGGTAAAAATGTGATGAAGCCTGGCTCTAGTTTTGGTGTGTTTGCGAGGCAGTGCTAGGAGCAGGTGTTCTTCAGGACGTCCCTCATAATCACCATGTAAATGTTTCTCATTAGACCAACTTAGCTGGAGCTCAAGACTCTCCAAAGTGGCTCCTGACGAACGGCTTCCTGTCTGAGGCGCACCATGACACTGGTTCATAATTAACGCAACATATGTTTATTCAAATCACCGCACGGGGTGTGAACAAGGGCTTCAGGAGGCACCACCCACAGAGGCTGTGAAAACAGAGGGTGGTGGAATTAAGTGAGGAAAGAGAGAATGAAGAGATCTTGTGAGTTCCAAATAGAGTGAGATGGAAAAGATAGCACTTATTGCTCAGCGGAATTCACACTTGATAGCTCATGAACTCTTGGTGAAGTGCAAATGTATTCCTCAGCAACCCAGAAACAAACAAGCTGCCACTTCCTTAGCCTATAATTAGCTGGTAATCAATGCTGGATGGGTTTCTGTCCTGTCAGACATCCCCAGCCATCGTGGGGCAACACTAGACCTGCAGCTGTACATCTCAGCTCTCAGATGACAATCCAACATAAAGAACATTAAGCCATGTTTTCGGAAAGTGTCCCTTGCTTCTTAGGGCTGCCTGAAAAAACACAGAAACAGGATGCACACCATACAGCGTAGTTTTCTTACGTAAACCTTTGATGTTACTTTGCAAAAACCTAAGAAAAAGCTAAAAAAGAAGAAAACCTCATCTCCACTGACACGTGTTGTAGTGTGACACCCCCAGACAATTTTGCCACTTTCTCCAAGTGCTTGCTTAAGAGAGGGACGTGTTGTGGTGGGAGAGTAATGGGGCAGTGTGCACTCTGTTGCTGGCCTATGAACCCTCTCTAACCCCTGCAAACACAGAGAGGGTAAGCTTAAGGCAACACGCAGCAGCGCTCAGGCACTGACACTCCACAGCTACAGATGTGACCTTTTCAGCCACCACCAACACCTGCCTCAACTTGATATTCTTTTAATTAGCTTATAAGGTCAACACATAGTCCTTATAACTTTGAGCTCCTATAATCTGGATTCTCTGTCCTGATTGTCCTGGGCCTTAATGCTGCTTTTGAAAATATCTTATTGATGATCTCGTACCCGTTAGACAGGCAGTTCTCTATTGTTGCCTCTGTCACGTTCCAAGCCTGCAAAATGTTCAGTTCCTATTTTGTTTTTTCTTGCATGCTCTCAGATTCAGCAGTCATGACTCCCTCAATGTCTAGTCAACCTGATATAGTATTAAAGCCCTAAAATGTAATTTATTCCAAGTTACATCAGCTACATTTCCCTCAGTGGTAGCTGAGTACGCATGGGTCTGACTCATGATGTGACATTTGAGTGCAATACACTGACCACAGACTGTGGCATTAAAAGTTGAAACTTAAAAGTCAAAATTTGACTATGACTTTCAGGTATTTAAATGCATCTCTAAGTTTTCCAGAAATGCTTGGTAACTAATTTTAAACCAGCTGTTGAGGAACATTTGTCACCTTGCTCAGAAATGTACAGAATATCAGCTAAACAAACATCTCCAAATGTTATTTTTTATTCCATAATTACCATACAAATGCAGTTTGCAACACATATAGTAATAGATTAAGCATAGTGTTAAAGTTAGGTGATTATTCAGCTGTTCTCCTGTGATATAATATTGCAAGATGGGCATAAATAACAAATACGAATGGACAAAGCCAAAGCCTCAGGTGTCCTAAATATTAGTCCCTAATATGGATCAAGCTCCAAAAACAATGGATCCCACACTTCCCATAATTCATCCTTTTCATTAGACCCACCCTGCCTGGTAAATGTCTACGTCTTTAAAACTCACACCCTCAAGTTTGTAGCACAGACTTTCTGTGATAAATTTGTAGTCTGCACGCCTAAGTCAAGATAACCATCATCAGAGCCACAGAAGAAACTGTTTTCACAGGCTGAGTAGTAAATGGTAAATGGACTCTTCCTTATATAGCGCTTTTCAACCAAAACAGTTCCCAAAGCACTGTACCGGTAATCTAAGTAGTCTAATTCACCCATTCACACACCAACGGGGACACAGTTGCCACGCTGGCCTCCACTGGGGGCAACTCAGGGTTCAGTGTCTTGCCCAGGGACACTTCGACATGCGGGTAGCGGGAGCTGGGATCAAACCACCAACCCTGGGGTTAATGGATGACTGCACTATCCTCTCTGCCACAGCCGCCCCAGTACCCACCATGATGAGAAGAGGGATCTTTATGTGTAAAATCTGAAATGTTTTACTTAATTACTGTGATCATTTCAACCTGAATTATATACCCAGAAAAAAGGGAGATGCATAAGGAAAGTTTACATCATACAGTTTACATTGCGTTTACTGTAAGCACATAATCTTGAGCCACCATGAAAATAAACTAGGATCTGACTGATGGCTGGTGCTGCTTTCAGGTCCTGCCTTAGCTGTGTTACTTGGTATTCATGTAGGTTCATCCATGCTGGGTTGTGCATCTGGGGTCTGCAGGTCCATGGGAGGTCCTGCACACGAACACACAACACTGGCAGCTTTATTTTACTCAGACAGACAGCACAGTGCAACAGCTATGACAAAACTGGGCAGCTGTGCACTTCCCCACATTCCTCTAGGCTGTGCCTTGAACGCCATCAATCCCCCCCACCCCCAAAACATTGCCAGGCATCCCTTACAGGCACCATACCTCCCAACACACACGCCTACTCTATGCCCACCTCATATGCAGACAGACTCCCCAGCCGCTGTCCGCTTGCAGTACCCTCTAAGAAATCATCACCCTTGTCAGGTCCAAGCTGACCCTGCTATACTAAGTGTTGCTGTCATTGTCAGCTGGTCCAGGTTGAGCTGCATGGCTGCAGCTACTGTTGGGGATTTAATTACAGCCAAGTGAGAAGCTTATAGAAGGTTAAGCATAGGGAGCATTATGGAATGACTGTGAACCCACGCAGAGTTCCCGACTCTGAAACGCTTAAGTTTCCTCACCTAGACCTCTTCTGCATAAGACTGAAATTGTGAATGAGTGGTCGCGGTTGTGTTTCTATTGGCCAGTGGCCCAGAGTATGTACCTGGCATGTTGCCAGGCTCTGATAGTATGTTTTCATGTGAGTATGAGGGCGAGACTGAACGTATCCATGACTTTGTGCAGAACTCAACCAAACAGAAGCTTTTTAAGGAAACTCTCAAAACAGAAAGACGGTAGGAGAGAGAAATGAACTGTTAACCTGTTTATATCCATTCTTACTGAGAGATAGATAACAATATTTCTGGTAAATATGAAGCATACAGCAAGGAGACAGTTAGCTTAGCTTAGCATTAACACTGGAAACAGGGGGAAACAGCTAGCCTGGTTCCGTCCAAAGGCAACTAATTCTGTCTACGAGCACCTCTAACTTTGAATTTCGCACTTCGGTTTGTGTACAGATTAATCAAACAAGATATAACACGGGCTTTAGAAGTGCTGGTAGGTTATGTATTAATTCTTAATTAATTCTTATTAATTAAATTTTTTTTTTACAACAGAATTGTATTATTCTGTTTCCCCCCTGTTTCCAGTCTTTATGCAAAGCTAGCTTTCATATTTAGTGTTTTCATCTCACTCTCGGCAAGAAGGTGAGTATGCATATTTCCCAAAGTTTTGAACCATTCTATACTATAGAAAAATGTTCAAATTAGCTAATTTTAAATGCAGACATGTAGTTAAATTGCATTCATGGGAAATAAAATCATATTATCGTCCTGCAGCATTCTGTCTTCTTGATATCTGCTTGTCTTGCTCGTTCATCCACAGAAATCTTCAAAGACAAGCCTGACCGTTTAATGTTTGATATTTATTCCAATAAATTTGAGAAGTCCTTGATTAAAATCCATAAGTCAAGGACTCACTGTAGATTCCACTTTTCTTTATTTTTATGACCGTGCGCTTATTTTATGCTTGGCTAACTTAACAAGGTTATTTAGGGCATGGAGAAATGTAGTATGTTTTTCCTTCACTCTGTTGTCTTTGTCTATCCAGAGTGGCAGCTGTGCATCAGCTGCCACTCTGGATAGACGGTTGTTCTAATGCCTAATTATCAGGCAATAAATCCTGCTGCAGAAGGTGTCAGGTGCTGTCAATTGAGCCAAGGATTTCCGTGGGTCTGTGTCACCTATACAGTCAAAGGCACAGTCTGTTCATTTAATAATTGATCGACCCTCATACAGGTTCAGCACATGTAGGCACCTTACATGGTTTCTGATGCATTGCAGCGTCTACCCTGCACTCTTAATCCCACTTGAGAAATGGCTTTATCATCGCTGAAGTTACCGTAACTTAACTGATGGAATTTAAAGGACGTTCACAGCAGAAATATGAGATGCTGGACTCTGGCAGTGAAATATTTGGAGAATTAAATCACATTTCCTGAAGTCAAAGCAATGATTGATTGCTATTTCAGCTGACTTTGCGTAATTTCAAGCTCAACCTAAAGCCTTTTGCCATACCTCTGTCTACCTGAGCCTGATTAAAGAGTAGTTAGTTGACACACTTCAGCTTCAGATTGGCAAAGAAGCCACTCTGCCATCTTTGCAGTCACATTGACCTACTTGGCCACCTTTCCTTGCCTTAGCCCATTCTCCCACTATCTATCTTTGACACCTGTGCCAGGTGTGGAAATGAGTGCTTCACTGGGGTCCATCGTGTAAAGATGGATCCAGTGTTTTCTTTCCTTTTTCTTCTACATGTGGACAGTGTGGCTCAGCGGGGCTCAGTGTGGCTGAGTTCTTTGTGGTCCAGATCTGCTGTAGGAGCTGACAGTTGTCTGTCGGAGTGGAGGACCTGGTGAGTTTTCACCCACCCAACAGCTGTCATAGCGATAGTTTCTTTAGCTCATTTCTGTACTTTCTTCTGACAGAGGAAAAAATTATGGATCACCAAAGTCAGCGGCATTTATCATCTGGGGAATGTGGATGGCTGTACATAATTTCATGGCTATCCAAAAAATTTTGAGATATTTCAGTCTGGACCACAGTGTTGGAATGATCAGTCGACAGACCTACCAGGATTGCCAGACTTTTTTTAAAATTTCTTTCATGATCGACATTATTTAGGTAATGGTAATGTATACGCACTTTATAGGCTTCTTTTCCTCTCGCATATTTATTCCATTGTCATTTTTATGCCCTTTGATTTGAATTTGTGCAAACAAATTAAAGCTCAAAAACTCTAGCTTCCCCAAGACTGCAGGGCATGGACTCCTAGGTGTAGGCATACAAAAACACTGAGATGATAGTGGGTCGCACCATCACTATTAATTAATTGGGAAAACATATAAAATTATGTTCCAACTTTTTCTGTAGGGACTTTATTACCTTTCTCATCTCCCAGTCCAAGGTGCACTTATAACTTTTGACCCTCCCTGCACCCTAAGTCAGTCTTTGAAGAACAGCAGCAGAAAATTACTTTTGAAGGAAATCTGATCTGAATGCTGTGTTAAAATAATCCTGCCCCCTTGCTTCTTAACATCCTGCAAGCTTGATGCTGCGGGCCTTGATATTACAATCACTGTAATGAAGTCAGGATTGATTGAATGATTGGCAGCTCGGGACATGTGCGATGAATGACCTGAGCCATGGATTTAATGCACAAACACGGTGATGGACACAGTGTTCTGGGGACGTGAAGCCATAGAAAGTGTAGAAGGCTGAAAGCACAAGTGGCTAAGACTGAGGTGTGTGTGTGTGTGTGTGTCCATGCATGTGTGTGTGTGTGGAGGCAGACGCGTGAGTCCGGTAGCCCCTGTTTGTTTCACTTGCTCCTGGGTGAGCGCTGGCATTTGTGCGTAATGTGAGTGCGTGTATTTGTGTATATGGCTTGAGTGGCAGGAGGCAGAGGGGCACTGCTAGGGGTGGTCAAACACAACAAGTGAAGGAGGCGGAGGGGGAGGTGTATTGGTACTAAGGTGGTGTGTGTGTGTTGGGATTCAGATCAGACACGTTTAGCTGGACACGGTGGCTTTAAGCGGCGTTTCAGCTGACAACAACTTGCCAACCAGAGGTCTTGCCTGCCACCGCCACCACCTAAGTCCTCTGATTCATCTGGCCCTATCAGTCCACTGCTATCTGTATCAATCATTAGAAATAATTTATTTTTAGTGGGATGTGGCCTCTCGTCCTCCTTGCTGCCCTCTTGCCCCCCGTGGGCCCCCTCTGCCTTGGAGCCCCTCACTAATGAGTGTCAATCTGGAGGGCTGTGGCACTTTTACTGCAGACACCTCCCCTGACAAACGCAGGGCTTCAGTCAACATGAATCATGCAAATGGACGCCAGCAAAAGTGACAACCGTGCCATCCGCCGTCAAATCCCTCCTTCGTTTTCTCCCTAGCCTTTTAAAAGTTTGTTCATATAAGCCACAACATGTTTTTGTTTTTGTTCTGATGCAATTTTGTTGCATGATGTAGCATTTAAAGGGACCGTGTGTCCGAATAACTGATTCATTATATAGTGCACTATATTTACCCTCCACCATTTCACTTTAATGGCCGAATTCTGCATGAAAAATGTATGCATAAGATTCCCATAATGGAATAAAAAAGTAGTGTCTACATAGACAGTAGTCTCTAACAGTTCCATAATGCAATGTGTCACATTTATTGGATACAAAAATAACAGTTGTGCAATACTACTCCTGCCAGTGATGATAATGATGTATGTCAGAAATCTCAGTACACCGTTTACTGAACAAGGGAGAGATTTCACACACAGGCTAAGAGTCTACAGCCACCACAGTGGTTCTACAAGGTTGTTATTATGCTAAATGCTAACGGCAGCATGGTCACAATGCCAGCACTGATGTTTAGGTACAATTAGGTACAATGTTTCCCATGTTCACTATATTATTGTAGCATGTTAGTATGCTAAGATTTGCTAATAAGTATTAAAGGCAAAGTACAGCAGAGGCTGACTCTCAGCAGTCCTTTGATTCTTGGGACGTTGGCGTTTTCTAATAACCAAACGGACGTCACAGATCTATTCTGGATGCCCGGTGCAACAGCCGGCCAGCAACAGCAGCAGCATGGGGAAGGAATGCCGTCTGTCCGGAGGCCTGGGCAGAATGATCGCTGATCCTGTCGGAGGAAGCGGAGATGGCGGCTCTCCTGTTTCATGGGTTGTGGAAGAGAGAGAGAGAGAGAGAGAGAGAGAGAGAGAGAGAGAAGTGAGGAGAGAAAGGGGGATATGGACTGGGGACATGACGCTCATGAGAAGGAGAGAAAAGAGGGAGAGGGAGAGTGGTGTTGGTGGTGGTGGTGTTGGGGGGGCTGAAGGCATTTGGTTTGGTGCCAGTCGAGCCAGCTTTCTGGCATCCCGCATTCCGGGAGATCAACACCACGGTGTTTCCTTTCACCCCCAACCCACATCCACCACTCTGCAGCCCACCCCAGTCCCCAGCACCATTTCTTTCAATCAATCTTTATTGAAGAAGAAAAACAAACCAATACTGTAACACATGCCACAACAATGGAGACTCTCAATATGTTTAAAAAAAAAATTAAAACATATCTAAAGAGCGTAGTTACCAAGTACAGTTACCAGTCACAGTAATGTGGTACAGATACTGTACTGTTCCCAAGAGTCCAATACAGGACTAATATTCACCCAGGCTTCATCAAATTAAACACATTGTTCCTCAGAGAGAGAAACAATGTGAAGTGAAACTATACGACTTATGAGAGAAGAAGCAACATATTCTTTCTCATACAAATGAAAAGCAGAAATGATAAGCAATAAAATGCGTCCTTCCTCAATCCAAGACACTAAAGGGTGTTGCAGATACAATCATTCTCTGAAAATGTACAGGTTGATGTTGCTGATGTAAGCGGCATGTGTAAGGGACATTACTGAGTGTGTTCACTGACTCGTCTGTTCTTGGGTTACTGTTGCACCTTGTTTTAGCATTAACGATAGCTTGTAATTGTTACCACAGTGGTTGAACATCCATATTATTGCTTTTTGTCACACTTCTGGTTATCAAAGAGGATTGTGGGTGTCTCATGATGTCTCATGATCTATGTCCAACATCGCAAATATGGTTAATACTTTCCTCAAAGTGGAGAGGTGTTCTGTCTGTATAAACCCCCTTAAACCACCGGGCAGAATTTTGGTGTAGCCTGTGTGATGGAAATGCTGGCTGAGTTTCAGTAGGGTGATGGGAGAGATAAGTTCCTTGACAGAGGGTGATAGGTTGAGATCAATACATCATCAGATGATTGTAACACATCCAAACCCATGTCATGGAAAAATGTTAATCATTACACTGACGTAATTCATGTCACTGGCATTAGTTTTGGAAGGACTTTGGAAGGACTTGACACCTGGTGCGTCCCACTGCTGACATGAAAAGCTACACTGTGTGGCATATTGTGATGGCCTAGTGGTTTGGGATCCTGACCATCCCGTTCCTGTCTCATCAGGTATCTTTGTTGCATGTCACCCAACAAACTCTCCAACCCAGGCCCATTTCCAGCATAATATCTAATAAGGTTATAAAAATGCCCCAAAATACTGTCTACATCCATGCTAGTGGCTCTGTGATGTTGTACTTTGAGCTAAATGCTATCATCAGCATGCTAACACGCTCACAATCACAATGCTAACATGCTGCTGATTAGCGGGTATTATGTTAAAATGCTCACAATCTTAGTTTAGCATGTTAGCATGCTTACCGTTGCTAATTGGAACAAACAGATAGTACACCTGAGGCCGAAGGGAATGTGGTTAGTTTTGCAGGAATTTGGTCACAATCCAAAGTATTAAAAAATCAACCTGATGATGATGAAAAGTTAAGGGGTCACCAAAGTGAATATAACTCATCCTGACATGTTAAAATATCATGGCAATCCATCCAATATTTGTTGAGACCTTTCACACAGAGCTCATGGTGGTATTAGTGGAAAATTGAAGGGATTATCAATGTCACGTGGCTGTTTAGGACTGTAATGTCCTGCTATGTTTTAACAAACTGGTACTGTGAAGTATTTCTCAACACAACGGACAACCCAACAAGCCGATCATGTTGCTGCAGGATGACTTGATGGAGGAAATAATGATGTTTGTGCTGCACTCTCTGCTGCTGCCTGGATTTAGCAACTCTCAACTCTTAACTGTTAACTGTTTTACCTTTAGGCCTCAAACATGCACTACAAGCCTGAAGCGGGAGTTTCTTGCCTGCTGTTGGGCTGTTTGGGACCATAGAGACTCTTTCAGAAAGGTTTTAGTGAGATGCTGGACATCATTGCTTCACTTTGTCAAGCTAAGTATCTGCTGCTTTTTTGCTAAGGTGCTTATTCTGCGTTAATATCTTTGCTCCGTGTTTGTGTGCTTGAAGATATCAGAAATTAACTGTGTCATGGTGTCTGTTGCTAGATAATATCTGCTCATATGCTGCTGCTACTACCAATGTGCAATATTTGCATTGTCATTTGATATTACATTTATTTCTTGTAGTGGCTGAACTTGGCACGTGCAATGTGATGCTTTTAATACCGTTATGGTGTTGAAATGTGAATATTAATGTTGAGTGTTTTTGCCTGAACTGGTTTTGCAAATATATTCCCTTTTTAAGTTGTGGCCATTGTTTCACATAATTGCAATTGCAAAATAATTACTCCTGTTGATTTATTGTAAATTGGTTTTAGAAATGTAAAAATTACTGTTTCTTGCAGCCTTTCACATAATCTTTGCACGGATAATATTGCCATCATTGGAATTCCATAGATTTTGTCACACCAAAGGTAGTACATGTATTTGCCTATGGTACTCACACTTTATATTCAGGTAAGTGTTACAGAAATCCAATAGATATCATTGCATCTGCAGTGAACCCCTGAGCATCTGTTCTATGGGTTGCACAGTTGCAGTCATACACACTAAATGGTAAATTTACACATATACTGACAATCATCTGCTGCCTATCAACACTACTTTCAAGCTATGATTTCTTGTGAAATTAATATGTGTAAGTAACATCTATGTGGGTTTGATGTGTCTAACCTTGCTGCTGCTTAGGTGGGTTGTTAGGTTTGGATGTACCCATATTTTCTCACTATAGCAAATTCCCTTTAATGGTCAAAGTTTGTTTGGGAGGGGCCTCATAGCTGCCCACATAGATCACAGCTGTGTATCTAATGTGGTTTCCCTAATCTGCTGATCTTGGTGTTTGCTTGTGGGGAGTGGCAACATTACTGCCTAGACACCAAACATTAGAATCTACTTCAGTGTATTCACCTAAATAAACTGATCTACTTGAATTGGCTGATTTAAAATTACAGGACTATGCTGTCAAACTTTCAGTTTCAGACCTTGCTAATGACTCAGATGGCAAGATCTGAAGTGACAGTTTGCAGTGACATTTTAAACTTCAGGGAACATGATGTGCCTAGTGTTACATCTTGGCCTTCCACCATCACTGCCTGCAAGTGCCCTTGAGCAAAGCAGTCAATCCCAATCGGCTGTGGGGTATTATCTGTGTACCTTCAGCAGGAATTTGTAAAAAGAAAAAGAAACAATTTTACAATTTTAACAACAATTTTAGCAAAAAATGCTAAAAGACATTTGCACCGTATCCTGTACATCATCCACTGTAATTTGCGCACAACAGATGAGATACTAATCTTTGAGGAATCATTGTAAGTTCACTAGAGATACATCTGATCTAAAACAGTTTCCATTCTATGTTTCTAATTTGGTCTCTAACCACACTATGATGCTCACATGAACATGCTGGGTGTGAAAACCATCACATCCCCTCAGACCTTTGCCCTTTTATTACCTGTGTGAATGTGTAGTGCATTTTATTGGTGATGTGAATGGGAGCGAAGAGGATGAAACCTACAGACTTGGAGATCCTTTTCCTCTAGTGCCACTATGAGGTTTACATTTGTGTTGTAATATTTGGACAACTATTCTATGATGTTTGGTTCAGACATTCATGTTCCCCTCAGGATGACTTGTAATAACTTTGATGATCCCCAGACGTCTCATCCAGCACCAGAAATGTGGCTTGGCTTTATGAGCAAATACCTTCAAGACATTCTCTTCAGCCTCAGCTGTACTTTGTGTTTTGTGCTAATTTGAAAATGCTAGCATGCTATCGGGCTAAATTATCATACCTGCATGTTGACATTATCATTGCTAATCTGTAAGCATTTAGTTAAAAGCACCGCTGTGCATTACATATATATATATATACACAGTATAAATGTGTCTTGTAAAAGCGATAGCAGACTATTAATATGCAGATGTGCTTTAGTCATTTTTAATGATTACACTGTATGCCTGTGTGTGCTTTTGTGTGTTAAAGAAGGAGGTTTTGTGTGGCCATGGATATTTTTATGAATTCATGTGTGTATTCATGTGTGTATTTTTATGAATCAGTGCATGTGTGAGTGCATGCATGCACGTGAGAGGTGGACGGTCTGTCAGCTCAGGTTAAGCTGATGCTGAGTGGCCACACCTCAGGGGTGTGCAGGCCTGCGAGGCGGGCTCTCTCTCATCAGCAGCATTAGGCCACCGTGTGTGATGGCTGCCGACCCCCGGCGGAGCTTTGGCCATGACGGTTGGCCGGTGTTGGGACCAATATTGCCAGGTTCTGGGCTCACTTCCTGCCAGGAGCAGCCCTCACTCTCCTGCTGTCAAATAGTAAGTGGCGATGGCATGGATGGCACTTTGGGTCATTTTGTCCTGGGCCTCATCAAGGACACCCTGTTAAAATTTCCCATGTCTCTGAGTCATAGACCAGGAGATGGATGAGAGGGAAGGAGTGTTGGGAAAGCAGCCTGAACAAAACTTTCTCCACTTTCTTCAAGAGATAATTAAAGAGTAATTGTGATTTATTAGAATTGGATCTAATTTTTGCAGATTAAGACGTCAGCTATGATAACATCCTACTAATCAAGTTAGAGACCTGTACACATGGCAAGAATATTTAAAAGAAATCCAACAGGACAAGACACATGAGCAGTCACACAGGTTTTACACAAACTCAGTTGGAAGAGAAACTGAAGAATGGTAAGTTATTACCCAAACCATCACAGCTAGCATAGCCTACTGCTATCCTGACCTCCAACTGCCGGATCAACTGAGTGCGTGTTTTTTTTGCCCCTTTGGACTTCTTTCAGAGATGTTGCCATGTTCCCGGAAAGAGATCTCAGCAGTTACTTTAGTGATCACAATGTTATCATAACCAACAGAAACGATGGCAAAAGCTTCACAAATAAGACCCAAGTTATAATACACTAGAAATATGCTTTAAAAGTAGCTGAATAGCCCATTGGCCAAAGCTCTTCTTTTGGCTCTGAAAAGTCTGACTTTGCACCAAGTTTACAGTTTACTTTCTGGTTATGGGAATTTCTTGTAGTCATAATATCAGATATTATATATATATATATATATATATATTACATTATATTTTTTAAATAGTGATATATTAAAACAATCTAGACAGCACCATAGATCAGGTGGACCAAGTTCAGGTCTATAATCTGTGAACAGAGACATTTGGCTCCCTGTTGTGTGATGGTCAACAATGGCAGCAGGTGCACCACAGGGAAGAACAAGGCAGGGCCCCCACCAGGAAATGACCCCTGCCAGAAACAACAATGAAAAAGCCAGGGTTTTGGAGCTTTGAAAATATGAAGTGACAAAGGGTGCCCTTTGTGTGGGAATTGACATGGTACAAGGCTGACACTGTGCACCCTCTAGGGGTTGATCTTCCAGTCAGGATCAAATGCCAAAACTAGGTCAGGGGGAAGAGAGAGAGAAAGAGAGAGGGATGGGGGGGGGTTCTTATTATTGAGGAGAATTGTGACAGTTTATTTTAGTGTTCAACACCTTAAACAGAATAGGTTGTACAGTAAGTCAAATACATCATTATCATCCACTCATCTACCACTTTCAAACATTTCCGCAAAAGTCAAAGCTGACAGTTTTATCAGATAGACATCAGTAGCCAGTAGACAAAGAAAGACTTGTGGTTTCATTGTCAGGGTTGGTTTGGTCCATACTGATGAAAAGACACCTGTGGTTGTAGCTGCAGATCCAGCCCACACTTGCAAACAAAGGGCCTCTGCTACTGACAACATGTGGACCTTTTTTCCCCCAGACCAAATTAGAGAGGAATATGTGAAAAACTAACTTTTGAAAACAGTCATAATGAGGAGCATCTGTCACCACTAAGAGTGGGTATTGTAGGGGTTATATGGCTATATACTGAATACCAAAATATGTCAAAATAATTAATAACCTCAAAGAGGCACCAAAATGATATAGTGTAAGACATTAGTTGGTATCAACAAGATAAAGCGGAGTGTTTACACTTCACTTCTGGCTATCAGGAGTAAGAGTGTTTACATTAAATAATATAATTTAAATTGTATTAAATTCACCTCGAGGCAACACCCTTAAAGAAGGGAACATAATAGCCAGTCAGTCATCAATCAATCTCATAAATCAACTAAACTATTAATTTGGAAATGTGATTAATAATTAAATTAATAACTACAACCAAAATAACCATATGAATACTCTAGTAAAGGTTGAAGGTTTTTGGAGTTCTGAATAGTAGAGGTTGGCAAAATTCACTCTGGTACATTAAATATGGTAGACCAGAATGTACATCTACAAACATTTATTTATCAAATAATTAAAAGGTCAAACACAACAAGTAATCTAACTAAAACATGTACTTAACTAAGGCAGAGTGCGCCAGAACGAATGTGTGTGTGTTTCTTTGTTCTGCCTGTGTGTTTGGCTCGTGCATGGGCAAGAACACACGTGCCAGATCAAAGGAACACGTGAAGCGGGAGCTTTAAATTTCCTCTCCGAGTGTGTGGAGGCCAAATCGACATGTATGTGTGCAGGATAATGGTACCAGGTTAGAAAGGAGGATGGTTAGAATGCATGTCATCCAGGAGATGTCAGGTTACAGGAAGTGATTGGAGGAGAGGAGAGGGGACTAGTAGGATCTAGCCGTTCATTTGGCCGCACATGCGCATTGCGCAACAATAATGTATGAGTTTCATTTTTTCTTACGTGACAGCTACACAGGCTCAGTATTGGTCAGAAATGAGTAGTTCACCACTGGACCCTAGGACCCAGAATCTGGGTCTTCAAGTCTATCGTTCATGCGACCCAGAGTCCGGATCTTTCGTTCATTTCACACGTGACAATTACACAGACAGACATAAAACATTTTGCCTATTTCATTTCAACCCTGTCTTCTAAAATATGACATTTACATACTGCTAGTTTCTTTTGCCAAATATGTTTTGAGGGGAACTGTAATTGCTGCCTGGATTATGTTCATGTTTCTTGTTTTGTGGAAAGGTATTCAGGGTGGATGGTGGGCTTACAAAGCGCCTAATGACACTGGAGACCTGGGTTTGCATCGTGAGTCCGGCGTGTGGTTAGTTTAGGCAACAAAAGCACTTTGGTTAAGGTTTGTGAAATATCATAGTTTCAGTTAAATGTTAATAAAGTAAAAACTTCAGTGTTCATTCAGGCAACAATTTTGTCCAGCTGCTTGTGTTTAATATTCAGTATTCAACATTTGAGAACATCGGCTCCTCTTGTTCAATGTAAATAAAGGTTTTGCAGTTAAACACGCTTAATCGTAGGTATCGTATCAGTGCTAGTAGCAAAAAAAGGCAAAGGATTACAATGACATATGGAAACTAGGCCTAACTTATTAATCAGTCAATCAACAGAACATTTATCAATGTTTATGATAATCGTTTGATCGATTCATCATTGGATCCAGCTTCTCAAGTGCGAGGACTTTCTGCTTTTTTCTGTTTTATATCATTGAATATGTTTTGGGTTTTCGACTTGGTGGGCATGATGGGTATTTGTTATGAATTGGATTTCCTGACCTATCAATAAAAATATTTATTGGCAAATTAATTGATAATGAAAATAATAACTCATTGCATTTCTCTAGGTTTACTGATTTGTATATGAGATAAAATATAATCGCCCACCATCATCATTTTAATGAAACTTAGCAGATGGGATCGTAGAGATGTAAAGCATCGTTTTCTTAAAAATTAGGGTTATTTATGTTGTAATTTGTGCAAACAAGGTGGAATGTCAACTTCTTTCTTTCCTCCTCCAATCACCTTCTGCATACCGGCCATGACTTGCCTGTAAAGTTCTCATCTGGGAATGCAGGGACGAGCATTGTGAGATGAACAACAGCAGTAATAACAACACTGGTCTGATTCCCCCCACCCCCCCCCAGAGGAACAGGGGTCTGGCTGGTCCAAACGCACCGGCGACCGACCCTCCCTCTGGCCCTTGTTTGTCACAAGCTGACCCTTCCATTTAATTAATTAAAATTAGCATCTGTCCCCTTGGCATTGACTTGTTACGTCAGATAAAATCAGCTTTTGTATCAGTGGGCCCCCCGGGCTGCTGGCCTTAACGAGGCCCAAGATCCTAATTAGACGATGTAAGTAGGAGGTGAGGGTGGTCGGGGTGACAGGGGCATGGGTAAGAGGGAGCTGGTTGAGGAGAGAGAGAGGGGGGTGGTTAGAGCAGGGGGGGCAGAGAGGGTCCTGCTGGGTTGAGTTGGCCCTGAGGGGAAGTTGGGGTATTTATACACCCGGCACCTAAATGTGATGCGGGGGGGAGGCTGTTGCACATTCGCTCTGTCTGTTTTTTTCCCTCTGTGTCTCTCTATTTGTCTCTTTCTGCCCCTCTCTCGCGTGCTCTCACCCTCACTGTCACATCAAAACAAGAAATACAGGATCAGACAAGGATGTACAATCACAGATTAGGGAGCAATCCAGCAAATTCTTGCAATTTGCCTCACACAATCACATTTTTAAGCAG
Source organism: Gadopsis marmoratus (assembly GCA_036023855.1). Lineage (NCBI taxonomy): Eukaryota > Metazoa > Chordata > Actinopteri > Centrarchiformes > Percichthyidae > Gadopsis > Gadopsis marmoratus. Next base: position 10,665 of record JAVQJF010121709.1, on the reverse strand, counting down.
TGTAACCGACACTACTTTGTCAGTTTGCTGACTTTCAGCATATAAGGCTTTAATACAAAAGTTAAACAAGAAGTCAACACATAAATCATCTCACCATAAGTCTTTGAAGCAACTGACTGATGAGAATCTCTTAACTGTGCTATCGTCTTGCAATTATCAGCTGTGGCTGCTGTTCAGCAAAATGTTAAATAATCTTTGCAATTTTGTTTCATGGTTTTCTCACATTTTAATCATTTACTTTTACAATATTGTGTTGGGAGATGCACCTGAACCTCAAATCTTACAGTTGATATTAATAATACTAGTGCTTAGTGGCTCGCCATCTGCAAGACTCAAACTATGAAGTCCTAAACACGCACGCTATCAAAGTGAAATTAACTACAAAATAATAAAAATAAAATGTATTACTCTAAGGAGTGTGTTTAATCTGCTCAATCCTATATAAGTATATTCATTATCCATTATCCACTGCTTATCCCGAAGCGTCGCGGGGGGGGGCTGGAGCCAAACTAAGCTATCATTGGGCGAGAGGCATTTTCAGTAAATATCTGATCAAAATAAGAAAACAATATTATGATTATGACCATACATTCACCGTCAGCTTGATACTCGGTGCTACTGACACATTTCTGTCTGATGTACCCAGTGCCAGCTAAACCTAAATAATATTGCTAAATGTAAGTTTTTGAGAGCTCCCTCTTCATTCTCACACGTTCTAACACACACTTTGACAGATGTTTCACCCATTGTCTCTAGCTGTTGCTTGGTGCCGCCCATCTTGTTGTGTAAAAACCACATCTGTATCACAGTTGCTGTTTTCTCTCTGATGTATGTCTCAGGGCTGGTGGCTCTGCCGTGGGTTCCAGTCTGGTGTCATATCCTGATCCCCCTCACTATCCGAGGTCAGTGGAGACAGATGCTGGTGTTTGGGTGGCTGCTGGTGACGAGGGACCAGACAACATGAGCAGACAGAATGTGGGCAGCTACTCGCCCCAGACAGACGTGTGTCAGTAAAACAGTGGGTGACATGGGAGGACGCTCGTGTGGTGGGAGATGTTAAAGCTTCCTGAAAGTCTTAGATGGAGAGGGTTTGTGTGAGTGTGACACAGAGAGAAAGTGAGAGCAAGACAGAGAGTGAGACTGAAATGTATCTGTTTTAATACACAGCAAGTCTTGGTTTATGCAAGACAAGACGGTCTCTTTCTGTGCAGCAGTCCTCAAACAGGGGCAGTTGAGTGTGATTTATAGATGGATTGTCAGTTAAAAAATTCACATCATCTTTATCATCTTTAACAACAGGCACCACGGTACATTTAGGCAAGTATTTACAAATGCTATTTTGGTTTGTGTGTAACTGCACAAACAGTGAGGTGCAGACCTGTGTGAGTGTCAACTCAGGTCCATCATAACTAATGATAAGGCAAAATAGCCAAAAACTATTAAATATAAATAAAGCATGGTATACTAGAGAGTGAGTTTCTGCCCCAAGTGAAGGAGACCAGGTATCGTGGGGTCTTATTCATGAATGAGGGTGTAATGGAGCGTGAAATCGATGAACGGATCGGTGCGGCATCAGCAGTTATGTGGCCGTTGTACCAGATCTTCGTGGTGAAGAAGGAGCTGAGCCAGAAGGCAAAGCTTTCCATTTGCCATCCGATCTGCGTGCCAACCCTCACTTATGGTCATGAGCTTTGGGCAGTGACCGAAAGAATACGATCTCAGATACAAGCAGCTGAAATGAGTTTCCTCCGCAGAGTGGCTGGGCTCGCACTTAACAACAATGTAAGGAGCTACCTTGCCTGCTGCCACCGTGACCCGGCCCCTGCTGCTGAAAGTGAATGGATAAAATGTTGTGCTGCATTGTTGTCATATGCAGTTTGCAATTATAATGGTGGCAGCTTTATTAAGCTATCATTAGCTCCATGAGTTGGTTGAAAATACCATTTACAGCTGACTTTTAATTTTTCCAGAAGACTTGTGTTAAACTCGACCTTTAGGTGACCTTTAAACCCTACAAACTAATAGTTACTTAATAATATTCTCCCTGGCCTTGAAAGTAATGCTTGATTGCTGCTGAAGGTGCAGTACGATAGTTTGCTGGACATGCTAATGTTTGCATCTTAGAGCAGACAAGCACACTGTTTAAATCATTCCTTACACTTGTGCTTAAATAAAAAACATTAACCCCCCAAACTCTTTAAATGCTCTAAACTCTAAATGTTCTTGCATGGAGCGTGAAGATGTACAGAGCTTGACAGACCTCGGGTTTAGCCAACAGTCAGTTGTCTTTTACCAGAAGCAAATGCAGACCTTTGCTAAAATTCACTGGCAAAAAGACATCTGCGTTACATCTTTTAGGTACATCTTTTATTTCATATGTAAAATCTTGAACTAGAATACATTTTGTTTGTTTATATGATGAATTCTTCAATGTTATGTCCGGTCACAGAGTCACGTGGTGCAGCTGTGCGCTCGTGTGAGCACCAATCCTTCAAATGTGTGCATGAATGTGCAAATTCTGTACGTGCTTTTGTGTTTGTGTGTGCGCCTGTCTGTTCACACTTACTGCAGGTGCATGTGACTCTGTGTGTGTGTGTGTGGGGTGGGGCAGGGGGTTGAAGTGATGATGAGTGGGGGTCAGTCATCACCCAGTTTGTGAGTGAGAGGACTGGGACCACATGCCCCTCTTCTAACTGTGTCAGATCGAGGTGGCCTCTGCATATCATGTCCTTGTCACACACCAGCAGCACTGCACTACGTACACCTCCAGCTTTGAGCGGACATCATGTCATGCACTTTAAGAAATACCTGACTTAATTTTTAGTGAGTTATGTTTTTTGCACATTATCTTTTTGTTTCCTTGCATTTATTTTATTTATTTATCCGTCAGCGCATTAAAGACGCTACAGATGAAATGGTGTTGCAAGATTAATATGGGATATTAATAATATTAATAATATTTTCTAATTAATATTCAATTTGGTGTAACTCCAGATTCAGCATATTAAATTACACAAACATTACATTATTCTTGAATGAGGCTATGAGACTATCTTCCATAGTCTAGATGTTACATGACAGATTGTGAATGTAAATGTAAATATACTCTGTGGAAGAACTGGAGTCCAGGAAAGTGTTGATTGCTGGCTGTTCAACGATTGTGTATATGTGTCTGTGTGTGTGTGTGTGTGTGTGTGTGTGCGTGTCCTAGCAAACGTGTGTGTATGTCCAGTGTAGCTGTGAGGAACTCCTTCAGCTAGTCCCCTGTGTTTGTCAGCTGGCGAGCGTTCTGGATATAAGCACTCTAATTGCTCAGAAAATTACAGCTAACGATGATTGCACTTGACACGGGCTGACATTACGGCGACACCACAACGCCTCATGCACCCCCAGCCCCCCACCGTCCTCCCCTCCCCTCCCTGGCCGACACCCTCCTCGGGATGTTGTGCCAGCCCCCATTGACCGGAGCCTTGCCCCTGGTGACCGCCGCATGCCCTCTGCTTGTTGAAGCTGTCCAAAGCAGAGATGTCCCAAAGTTCAGTCTGCTTTGGCATCACTTTCTGCCACCCCTCATCTGTCAGCCAAACTGTTTGTGAACCATAATGTGTTCCTCTGTATTTCATACGTGATCTGTGCTTTGAGGTACACGTGTGAGAGTGTTTGTTAGAGCGTTATTGTGCCTGTAAATATGGGTGTTTTCTCTTGTGGTAACGTTTGCACAATACTCTAAGTGTACTCTCTGACTTTTAGTGGGTGTGTTCAAAAACGTACACTCGACTGACCATCTGAATCATGGTGAAGGCAGAAGTTTGTTATGAAGAAGAAATGAAGATGGATAGAGATAGAGAGGGAGGCTTAAGACTTTGCACAACAGACAGATGTGTGTAATAAAAAACTATAATTAAATATTAATAAGGTTTAATGAATACGTTTTCCTGTTCCTGCCACTGCAGACTGACATATACTGAAAATCCATGTGTGCATATATGAACTTGAGTAAATGCCTGCATATGCATGTGCATGAACGTGTCCATATACTCGGTGCCCCCGCAGGCTGGGATGTGTCACCTCTTTGTCTTGTCAGTGTTAATGTGAGCATGGCCAGCCAGGCGTGGAGCTGTGACAGATCAGCAGATGAACCCCTGCTACCCCACCCACTTCCACCTCCTCCCACCCTATTTCCGCCACTATTCACCCCTTCCCCTGCCTCCCGGCATTCAGCACAGGGATTAAATATCCTTTCCTGTCCAGGCATCACCCCTAGCATACAGAATTTTTATTTAATTTCAGGTCAGAACCTGTCCGTCACTGGTGCTCGGGCTATGATGCATCACAGGGCCAGAGGATGCCCAGTGGGCACCTCTGGGGTGGCAGAGAGGATCAGCAGTGGTAGCTGTGCACAACTGGCACCTCACGAGTGCTCATGGCTGAAAGCCATAGTGTCACAGCAGCACTCTGCAGCTTCAACGGGTGGCAAAACTCTTACAGCAGCACATTTGGTGGGTATAGAGTCAGCGTGGCCCTGTGATTGACTAACGACCAGTCCAGAGTGTTTCCCAACCTCTCGCCCAATGTCAGCCCAAAGTCAGAGTCAGCGTGGGTAGGTATGGTTCAGACAGGGGGGTAAGGTGTACTGATGATGCCACACTCTGTAGCAAGTCCCTCCATTCCACTGACCTTTCCATTACACAGCTGTGTGCAAGGCACCACGTACACAGTGAACATTGTGGTTTGTGGCTGAGAGTAGTGCTGCTTGTGATGCTGAAATGTGAAAACGTTTGAAAGCCAGAACAGATCAGATTTTGCCACGATAACAGATTTTATAGATAGATTGTACCTCTCTATAAATATGGCACCATGAACATCAGCCATCCTGTGGTGTACCTGTTGTTTGGACCTCAGACCAGTGGGATCCATCACATCATTTTGAACATGTTTGGTTTGTATGAGTTAAATCTGACCAAAACTGAATCTGAGCCAGTTGATCAATGATGGAAATCTGACTAAATTAGTGTTCTTCTCTACAAGACTTCTTTTCAAGGTCATACAGGATTTCCTATCTGAAATCAACAAACTGCTAAATGATATCTGCATTCACAATGTGGGCGTGATATATACTGTACTTGCATTTACACACACACACACGCAACACAAATCAAAAGAAATTGGGACTTAAAGTAGAATAGCTGTATATTGTTAGGTTAGTCAAAATGAATTGCAAGCTACCTGTGTTCAAAATCGCTTCCTCTTACCGTAAAGTATCTAGTCACCAAAAAACAGACTTTGGGGGTGGATCCCACACACATGCATGGCTGATATGTTTCTTCGCGGTCTGCGATACTCAAACTTAGTCAGTGGAATCCTCATGACTCACACAGTTGACAATATCTTTACCAGCTGAGAGGCAGAGACCACTCATCATCAGATCTGGATCCAGACAGCATAGCCTTCAACTCAGTCTGTGTGATAGGCATGAACACAGAATGGAAACTATTACATGTGCACATTATTAATATCCTGTCTAGTGTTTCCAATTTGACCATTTTTGTATTTACCTTCAGTTGCTCTATACCAGGGGTCTCCAACCTTTTTTCCTCTGAGCTACTCATGTTTTATATCATTACTTACATTTAATCACATAGCTGATCTCCACCCAAACCAGCTGAATGAGCTTCTTTTGTGTGAACATTTCAAAATGTTGATATCCAACACTCACATTTTGTATCACAGCATCTTAAATTCCCCAGCATGTGCATGTTTCACATTTTCAAGGTGGCAAGCTCTATTAAATTCCATCATATTGTCATAGAAAACAAAACAACTTTACTTGTCCTTATTTTCTGTCTGTCCACATATCACTGTATTATCACATTACTTTCCTTCATCATCTGTAGTTCATTGTGCACATGCATTCAGTCTTTTCTACAGTTAGTGAGATGGCTGGCACTGCATGGAGTCAACAAGAAAGGTGTATACTGGAGTGCATCCACTTAGGTTCACTCTTATGGAGTCATTTAAATATTCATCTGTCAGTTTTGATCTGAACTTAGATTTCACTTAGAACTTAGGATGTGCGCCTCTTTAAATGAAGCCTCTGTTGCTGCTGTGGCCTTTTTTCGTCGGTTTGGTTAACAGAGGCGGTTGTCTTTTAAGCGTTGTTTTCAGCTCCCTTACTTTCTCTGTTCGTAGACTGCTACCAGCTGGAAAGTCCTGCGAAAAGTTGCTGGGGACTTTGGTGAAGTGGCGCTCGACGTTACATCTTTTACCAACTGTCACACTCACACCACATCTGAGACACACACACTTGTTATTGACATTCTTAAAGAAAAAAATCCCATTCCTCATGAAAATAGTATCTTTTTTGCCTTTTATTGGCTTGGCTATTTTCCAAGGTCATTGTCAAAGCTGGTGTGTACTACCTATCCTGCTGACATTGCCTAATGTTACGGCGTCACTGGCGTAGAGCAACATGATGGCAGGTCATTTAATTGACAGCTGATGGGCAAATAATAATTTTGTGTCAGAAGGGGGCAACGTGTTGGAGACCCCTGCTCTATACTGAATAATTCTCCAAATATACAGGTTTTCCATCATCCCACAAACAAGCATCTCACCTCATTGCGCTGTGGGTGTCCACCTCTGCTGTATTTTGATCATGAATGGTTTAATCTTCAAAAAGTTTCATTTTGTGGGGTCTTTGGTTGGATATTAATAAAGCAATAAGTGAGGTTGGCTTTTTTTTCTGTCTTTATCAAATTTCAATGCATTCACTTATCTGAGTCAAAAGACAAATCACAGATGTGGGTGATTCAGATTTGTGGAACTGTGTTGATTATGAATATTTGTTTGTGGAGTGAAAGCTTTCTGTTCGATTTAATGGAAACAATGAACAAAAAGTATCCAGTTGACACGCGGGGGCAGATGGTGTATGGAGGGTGTATGTTAGCTACATTAGTGCCAGTCATAATGCTAGACACACAGTTACAGAGCTGAGCCTAACCCTCAGCCTGTCCATTACATGACTGGGTATCGTTTGAAATATTTGATGATGATTGGAAGGTACAAACAGTATAGAAAGTACACCTGTATGATTTTGTCCTACTACATATACACTTTGACTGCGGCTTTGTTTGGAAATGAAGAATTCGCTGCAAGCACTGAACACAACAAAGAGGAGGAGGAAGGGCTGGTAAAAAAAGGCTGGTGCACTTTGCATTATATGATTATATGGACATGGTTGGGGTTCAACAAGTACAACAATGAGCAGAAAACAATCTGCAAATTATGTTCAATCTTTTCTTTCACCTCAAATCAAAACACGTGTTATCAATTTTAGGCAATACCACCCAGCCCTTGGACGATGACAAATGATTTTGTCTTTGCCTGAATTAAAATAGTCTAAAATTGGCAAAATTCTCATTCGAATCAGGAACTGAATCCGAAATCTGTAAACCTGACTACAATTTCGCCCAAATATTCAAAGCCAACGTTTTGTACTCAACATTTTTCAACTCTTGATGCTACAGAGAGATTTTGGTCTGTACCAAAAATTTATGGAGATTTAACACACAGCCCAGTCTTATAGGGAGACTGGACTGAAGTGTGTGTCAAGCTTTTAACCTCCATATTGTACAGTATATCATTGATTTTTGTTGCTTTTGAAGATGTAGCATACAGTCTTATCTTCCTTTTTTAGATGATGCAGGGGTAAAAATCAGACAGTCAACTGGACTATTGAACTGTATATGTGCTCCTGCTGGATTAGGGACTAATGTGCCTTTTGTTTGTCGCTAATTCTACATTTCTTGCTGACTTCTTACAGCAATACAGGTCATGGTTAAGGTTGCTCTTATTGACTCCCATAAGAGCACGTTCCCTTAGATCAGAGGAATTACTGCTTAAAAGACAAACGTGTCACAATCAAAACGCACTTTCAACCCTTGCTTGGCTTCTGGCTTCCTCCATAATCCTCTATGCCGTCTTTACCAGGCGTAGATATCTGGTATGTCTGATGTCACCTGTAGTCCCTAATCTAAGTCAGTTTGAGCCACACTCTCTCCATTGAACCAAACACGACTGCTACGTTCTTGGTAATTAAAAGAACAGTTCAGTTGAGCTGCCTCCCGCCCTGACTCTAAAACTTTTTGTTTTTATTCAACCCAGTGGACCCCTGGCTCTGGCTGTTTGGCTCCCCTGTCACTCATGCAGCTACAGTGATGGAGGTGTGGTGGAAGAGGAGGTGGTGGCGGTGGTTGTTGGGGATATGTGATGTGTTGTGACAGCGGGAGCCAGGGCTGGCGGGCGGTCACCATGCGGCACCATATTGCCGGGCTCCCCGGGGATGAGGGATCAGCATGCCAGCCTTGCCAAGAAGTGCTAATAGGCGCAACACGTCTTGCTTTCACACATTAAGGCAAGCAAAGGGTGACAGATCAGAGCTGTGATACTGCCGCCTGTAAGGGGGAAAAAAAGGGGCCACACCACCCGATTGCCATGCAGTGCAGGCTAATGATGAAAACTTCCCGAGTCGAGCAATATGCCCACCGATCACTGAGATGATGTGTTTGTGGGACGACATATCTCCATCTCTCTCTTACCAGAGCGGCCTCACTCTTCACCAGAGTGATGCGCAACTCCATATTGTAACTGACAATAAAACTACAAGTGTTGAAATAGGATCAACACTTTTGGAAGAAGACATCTACGTGCTCACCCAAAGCAGCCGAGGTCAAGTGGGCTGCTCCAGGCTACAACACCTTTGTCACATCTGTTACCAGAACCCTCAGCTTGGGTGTAGTCTGCTGAGCTGAATGTTTCTCTGTGGAAAGGAAATGAGAGCTTCTTGTGCACTCACTCTTGTTACTTCCACCTTTAGGGGCCATATGGTTGATTTGGCAGATTCTCAAGCACCTGCCTCCATGTGTTTGCCTCAAAGATGATTTGGAAGTGTTTATGTGAGTATGTTTAAAGAGCAGAACAAGTGATCTGATTCCAGTTTTCCACATGCTTCTATAATTAATTTCAATTCAATTCAATATGCTTTATTTGCATGAATGTAACAAGACAATATTGCCAAAGCGTTGGGTAAATTAATATCAGGTAATAATGGGTGTTAATACTCAAAGGAGCAACACTTCTGCTAGTGATGTTTAACCAATACTAGTTTTGGAAGCTTGGCACATTTAGCTGAAGAATACTTTGAACACAATGAAACAGCATTATTTCAGGGCTTTAAAATAACCTTATTAAGCTCAGTCTAGAGTTTTTAAAACACTATATGGCCAAAGGTATGTGGACAGGGGTTCCTTTTGTATACTTCTGGTCTCTCTTGTTTTTCATGGACTGTTCAATTAGAGGAACTTTTTAATGCTACATGCGCCTCAGTATTATCTTAGACAATAGTGTATTTCCACCTCTTTGGAAACAGTTTGGTGAAGGTGTATGACAATGCCCCCATGCACAAAGCAAAGTCCAAAGATGGTTTCCCAGTTTTGAAGAACTGGTTTGCAGAAAGTCCTGACCTCAACCCCATCCAACACCTTTGTAATTAACTGGAACGCCGACTGCGAACATCAGTGCCTGGAGAAAGTTAAATCAGACAGACTATTTAGATTTTTTTCCTTTCCTGCCTCCAACTCAATCAGCTGACCAAGCTCCTTCACATTTTTCACTTGTCTGTCAGACTTTGCCGTGACCTTTATGAGCCAGCACTCTAATGGTGATCGTTTCTAAGTCCAGTTTCTCCAAACCGACCACCACCCCATTCACCTGAGCTGTCCAATGTGTCCTTCCAGTGAGCTCATCAGGAATTCCACTCAAGATCACATCCATCCAAATCTTCATCATCAGGCTTGTTCTCCACTCCTTCATCGCCACTGTATCACATCGTGTATGGCTCCTGTCATGACTAGCCCCATAAAATTGGTTGTAATTGCCAAAGACCCCTATCACCTTCTCATATTGTGCACACTATATCAAAAAAATGAACTGCATAATAACTAATTTAGCCCTTCTTTCAATTAGTGCTGACTGAAATGCTCTTGTGGGAGCAAATCCCTGCAGCCAGGTTCCAACATCTGGTGGAAAGAGTGGAGGCTGTCATAGAACGTATTAAAACCCATGGTTTTGGAATGACACACAATGACACAATCACATATGGGTGCCCACATACTCTTCGCCATGTACTGTATTAATACCTGAATATTTTGTAGTGTCCTATCTGGAAACGTTTAGTCAACCTTTTACAAAAATGTTCATGAGGCTCTGAAGACATCCTCTTCTAGCCAGCGTGATCTCAGCTGGTAGGATGCCTTCAAAAAGGTAATTTCTTCCATTTCAGCTGGAGAAAGGTGAACCCACTGGTACTGTGTTTGAGGCATCTGAGCGATATTTCATGTAGTTTAATACCGTGGTAAAGCCTGTACTTATCAAATATTAAAGTAGAAGGCATAGCTGACAGTAACAACTGGCATCTGCTAAAAGGCAAATGTAAATTTTAGGTCTGTGATGGGACACAAACATCCACACCTTTACTTTTTAACCTCAATATTTGAAGGCCATGCTGAACGTTGGGCCCTGGACGTAAGGCTATATTCAGATAGAATCAGCGACCAATCACACCAGCGATTAGACCGGCAGACACCCAGGCGAAGAACTTTGTTTACC
>JAVQJF010121708.1:0-79380 GCA_036023855.1 Gadopsis marmoratus | reverse complement strand
CCCCCCCCCGGTCGAAATCGCTCCTATTCCCTTTGGCCGCGGTGTTGTTGCTGGCGGTGATAGTGTCCACATGAAAAGTCACAGCGCTGTTAGTTGTTTCGGTGGGTAGGAAACCAGCGAGTTCGCCGTTTACAGGCTCCGCTTCCTTTTTCCACACACGCGCGCGCGCGCACACAGACTCCCCCCCCCCCTCCTCTCCTCTTCTCTCCTCTTCTCTCTTTCCTATGCACACACACTCTCTCTCTCTCTCCCCCTATCGCTCCCTCAGTCTCTGTAACCCCCCCCTCCCCCCGCCCTCCCCTTCAGCTTTTCAACAGACGCATCCACATGGCTGACCTAGTCTTTCTTTATCCAGACACTAGTGAAGGAGAATTACCCCGACCACACTCAAAAAAAACCAAAAAAATAAAAAAAAAAACCCCGAGCGCAACAAAAACATGGACTGGATTCAAATAATCGCCAGGGACAAAAGGGTAGTAGTGGGGGAGACGCCAGTGGGGCTGTGGATTGATGGCAGCCCCGTAGGTGAAGGCTGCGTGCACCGCGTGTGCGCGTTTTGCTTGCAACTGCTCCAGGAAGCGAGATGCACGGCAGCCAAAGTGGCCCGACCGCCTGACCGTCATCCAACCGATCAATGGCAACGCTTATGGGAATGTGACTGAAACACTAAAGCGAGACAATGAAAGCTGTAGTAGCCTGGTAGTGCCTTGTAAATAACGGCTATGTTGAGCCTACATTTTTTATCCCAGTGCCACTCAGCGATGACACGTTTTAATGGCAAAATAATATCTGAACGAAATGATGCTCGCTGATTTATTTTTTTCTATCGGGAAACATTAGTATATGCATCTGCTGGAAGACACACGAGGAAAGCAGCGACTGAATTGCTGCTCAGGCTTGTGGAGCTCATTTGCATTTTTGGATAATGAATTAATTAGTCACCCCACCCATTAAAAAGGCAGAAACAAGCAGGGGTGATAATGTGAATGGCCCATTAGCAATATTTGGGAGGCTGATTTTAATGGATAGCCTGCACATCATGTCAAATGTGATCATGGTTATTTTCCAAGGTGTCAGTAGTCGTTTTTGTGTCGTTTCAAGATAGAAAACATACATTAGGGTTTGTTTTCTCCTTATCTAAATGCTACCAATTAAAAAATATATACTGTATATCTGACAAGCCCTCCCACACACACACACGCACACATCAGAGGGGTGGGAAAACAAAGATGGAGTGCATTAAGTTATAAATTAATAGGATGATTTCCATTTCACTGAGTGAGCAGCTTGACACATTTTCATTGTATTAACATGATATTGGATCGCTGTCAAAATCAAATTAGTGAAAGCGAATAGTTTGCGCATTGGGCTCTTTTTGCACAACAGCAAAACAGGGGCAGCAGGAGAGACAGGCAGCAAGGATCAATAGCAATTGAGTTGAGGGTGGTGTGCGGGGGGTCCTTTATTGTGCTGCAAACCATGTTGGTCGTCTTCGGTTCAATAGCAGAGAGGGGGGGGTATCTGCTGTGCAACAAACTGCTGGTAAAACCTTCCCCAGATCCTAAGGCAACACTCCTGAGGAGTCCGCATAGTAACCCAACACCACCGCAGTCACAGCCCCTCCCTTATCAAAGTAAGTTTACATTTCAAGAGGTCAATGTTTATGATTTTTACACACCCATGCAGTCTGCCTCCTTTCCTGAGTCACACAAACATTCAAAGGATCCAAGATTGATGAGGAGGTGTAAATGAACCTCTCTCTGTTTCAGATGCACAATCAAAGTCTAAAAAAATCTATACAATGATATTTCAAGCTCCAGAACTGATTCTACCATGCGTTACAAGAAGAAACAAGACAAATGGCAACATTTCTATTTTCCAGTAGATTTGTGAGGCTTAAGTTGGGCCAAGACAGCAGTGAAGGGTGAGTGCAGTGAATCCGCTCTGAAGGCAGAGCAAAGCTGGATTGGCTGGCGGGGCCGGCTCCCCTCCCTGGCAGATGAGATCCCATTATCAGGCAGACGAGAACTCCACCTCCAGGATTTCACAGCTCCTCTGTTTATCACATGGCTCTGTCAAGTTGGGCACCATTAACCGATAATGAAAGGAGACAACCGGTGCAGTTACAAGCAAAGCACTCCACATTCTACAGGCCTAAGCATGTATCTGGGAAGCTGACTGTGTCTATTCAATTCTGCTCAGCATTCAAACGGCCCATCACAATACCTTTTCCCTGAGCACCCCCCTTTTACAGCTACAGCGCCTTCGATCACCACAGAACAAAAACTGGTTACTTGGTACCTCTTTCTGAATTCAGAGGAAATGAAATCTAAGAGCTGCGCACTGCTCGAAAGAGAAAAATGACACTTTTCTGCAACACTCTTTTTTCCTAAAGATTATTAAAAAGGAGAACAATTCCTTGTAAGAGCTAACAAAACCAGAGGGGGCGTATGAGGGGGGAGGAATGGCACAATAAAGCAACACAAACTATCATTTTGAAATATGTTTTCTTCATCCACATCAAACATAATTAGTACAAGTGTTACTAAACAAAAAGACTGCAAGACCGCCACTGAATCAAAGGCCAACATGCCCCCCTCTACCTCCCTCTTCCCCAGTCTGACTACTCCATTTATGGTTTATAAGATTCTGTAGCCACTTACGCTCATTAAAAATGAATACTTAACAAAAGCTGTGGCTGACACACACTGTTTGCTTTAGCCTGATTTCTCCACACTGGAGAAAAACAAGCCGCACAGAGGAAGCAAACACAGTGAGCAAGCGAGAAAGAGAGAAAGTGTTCTGCGATACAAGTAAGTCAGCCAGTAGCTGAAACGACAGGGAAAAAAAAAAAAAGTGACACGGATGACTGAGCCAAGCCTGTGAGAGACTTGGCAAGCCTCAGAGGCCCTGGCCTCTTAAGCACTCATATCTAGTAACTTCATTTAATACATTCACCAGGGATGAGCAGACAAGTTGAAGGAAAAAAAGGATTGAGAGAAGAAAACAGACTTGTAAACCAAGAGGAGGGTTAGGTTGTGGCGGTGGTGGGGGTGGTGGGGGTGTACTTCAGAAGCTCGACTTTAACACATGACTAAATCTCAACAGTGTAACAAGCTAACTTCTCTGCTGCCAAAACACAGTACGGGCAGGAAAAACGGATGTGCTATTTTGAACCCTGAGACCATTTTACCCCTCCCAGGCAGGTATTATCTACAGGAGCTGTTCTTCTCATATTCAAAACTTCAACAGTGCTTTTGCAGATGGGGCTTTAAAGCAGCGAGTCTCTCTTAGCCACACATACCAAATCCATGAAGAACAAAGACTCTGTGTGACTGCTGCTTGAAGTTACTGTTCCTCATGCTGACGGCAAGTGAAGATAGCAGCAGTGCCCCCCCCTCCCCCTCTGCTGGCAGGCAGGCAGGCAGGCAAGCAACAAAAAATTTTTTTTAAAAAAGCTGACTTCAAATCATTGCCCCTTTTAGCCTTCATGGATTCTTAAGAGAGCACTTTACAAGTTGGGGGAATCCAAAGGGAAAATAGGGTCTTACACGACTAATTAAAACACAGACTTTGCCTGGAGGGGGTTGAGCGAAGGGGAAGCAATAAAACAATCCTCTCCAATCTCAAACAAAGTAACTCAAGGAAATTACTCAACTAAATATGGTTAACTACACGCTTGTGGATATGAAGATTCACAGTTTTCAAGGACAATTGCTTTAGCGAAAAAGAACAGTACTTGACAGAGTAAAATTCCATTACCTTAGAAAAAGACCTTTAAATAGGTTACACTTTTCTCTATACACGCTGTTTGGAGACAATCCAAACAGACAGCTAGTAATTAAGCTGCTACATAGCAAGCAATCATTAACACAGTTGTAAAAATGTGAGAGAAGTCAGGGAACGGTATTTCACTTTAGGCAATCGGTGCAAGGTCTAGCCTCACTTAGCTATCTTGTTTACATAGCTATTCACAGTCACATTTGGCTGCCTCGCAACACTCTGAAAACCAAGACACTTGTAGGCTACATATGTCTAATCTCTTTGCCAAGCTACACAAGCTACTCAAGAGAGTGAAACGTGCTTACAGCAGGCATTTGGTAAAACTATTGCATATAAAAAAATTTTTTTTAAAAAGGTAAGTAAACCATATTCCAGATGGAAGTAGCTGCCACCTGGCAGACAAATTGATCAAATGTTAGTGAGAGGAAGCACAGCATTTTCTCTTTTTAAAATACAGCGAGACCTGATCGCTCATTTGTAGACTTTGATACGAGCAAAAATAAATAAATAAATAAAACACAAAACACACTACTCACACTACGTCCGTGTTCACACAGAGAGGTCGACACTTTCCAATAGATCACAGCTTGCTGAATGAAGAAAGTAGCGAGAATAAAAGAAATGCCTAGGAACCAGAAAATAAACAACCAAATCTGTATGGCCGTAAAGTCACCCGGAAAGTGAAAACAGATACAAACAAATGCACACGTGTAATACCTTAGATGCTATTTCAATAAGGCCCTGATTTTCCACATTCTTAAAGCTCTCACATGGACTGTCTGTGTCTGTCTGATTCTCCAGGCAAAAACAGGCCCTCATTCATCTGAATAAAAGAGCAGTTCAGCAGTGGCTGCACTGAGAACAGACTCTGAGGAATGAGACTGTATTTCCAAGAGGGCCACAGAGACAGAGAGTGCAGGCTGTGGCGAAAAGAGGAAGTTTACATTTCAGGCAAATCCTTTTGTGAACAAAGACACAGCAAGATAAACAAGCAGTACATGTGTCTGATGCTTAGCTCTGGATCCAGTTAGGAAAATCCTTTTCCAGCAGGGTGAAACTGTATTTAAAAGTGATCAGCAGTCAGCAAAGCAAATGGGGCTCATGATCATGAAAGGAAGAGAGAAAGAGAGTACGTGAGTGAAAGAGTGTGTGTGTGTGTCGGTTGGGGTGTGCGATTCCTGTGTGGTTACTGTCTCCAAGCTAATCTGTTCAAATAGCCAGTGACTGCTCCATTTCACACTGAGCACATGGCTGTCTCACCTCCATACACTGCCACCCTATGGACAGTGAGTGATGGTGCAGCTTCACGCTGTTGCTGTGCTAATAAGGAGCAGAGGCTCATGATGTGTAAAACAAAAACTGAACTCCCTACACTATAATTCATGACATGCGTATTAAGATGCTCAATATAGCGCAATGGACCTCAAAGGTATATATCCCCCACCCCACTCCTCCAGTACCAGTGCTTATTCAGAAATCAATTACTCTCCATTGGGTCACACTTGGCTGCTCTCAGTGCATAAGCTAATGATTCAGCCATCTAGTTTACAGATAGATAGTGATAACTAGAATAAGCACATCTATTACAGGTCAGAGGAACAAGCTTCTCAAGTCATTCAAGTTAATTTTTTCCACATATTGAATTTTACCAACTCACTTTCCTCACATTCCTCATTTTTTCCATTTGGCATGAATAATAGCAGAGAGGAGAACTCTCAAAGGCAAATGTACGGTCAACATGTCAGCACTGGGTGCGGCAAGCAAAGGATGTGTTATTCAAAAAGACAGCCCACAGACAGGGTGTTGAAGCTGTGTTATGAGATTAGACTTTTTGTGAGAGCGAGTGGGTAAAAATCTGTCTGCGTGCAGTTGCAGCAGACAGTTTGGAGATCAGTGCTGAGGTCAAGAGGAGCCACTTAGCTGTGCTTTGGCCTTCCAACCCCTACAGCATTCAGAATCAACCGTTCTACTGTGAGTAGATAAAAAGCTTGGCAGCAGTCTTGCAACTCGAGACGGCTATATTTACTAATGCATGCAGGCTTTATTTATGGATTTTTAAAGGTACAAAATAGAAATTAATGGGAATAGGTACGAAGGTGGGAAGCTTGCTCATTAGCCGGAGTATGTATTAGGTTAGCCTCACTAGCGCAGATCCCCAAAGGCACTAAATCTAGGGGCTTATTATAAACAAACAATCCAGTAAACAATCCAGACTAAAACCATACCACTCTCAATTACAACTAAACCACGAAGGTCTTTTTTTTTTAACATGCAAGTTGAGATTTAAACCAGCTGTGATGCTGTTTTTTTCCTCTACCACATTATTACAACAGCATTGAGATGGCGCTCCCTTTGAAGTCTCTGATGAGGAGATAATGTGCTGAAATCTGAGAATAATATGATAGGTGTTATTTATGATTACATGGCGAGCTTGCTACTTTTTGTCTTTATTGTTTGGACTTGTGAATCAACTGAGCATGGAAGTG
Source organism: Gadopsis marmoratus (assembly GCA_036023855.1). Classification (NCBI taxonomy): domain Eukaryota; kingdom Metazoa; phylum Chordata; class Actinopteri; order Centrarchiformes; family Percichthyidae; genus Gadopsis; species Gadopsis marmoratus. Next base: position 73,111 of record JAVQJF010121708.1, on the reverse strand, counting down.
TGTTTCGCATTATGCCGTTGTGGACAGAGAGAATTATTGAATAGTAATTCAAGTGGTGAGCTGGAAATTCTGCAAATTGCTTGTTTGGATGCACATATTCTGCATAATGCACGAAGCATCTATCATATAAACATGTGTGCGTGTGGTAGGAAGTGAGTGTGCGTTTAAACGATAGCGACCAAGTGGGGACAGACTGGGGGTCTGACAGAGTAACACTGTTGATATTTGATATTGAGCAGAGTGGAAACCCAACGTGCAGCATGCTAACTGTTGTTATAATAGAACAGAGGAGGCGTGGTGCAGCATTAACTCCTTCAGTCAGCTCGTGGAAAAGGGATGGATGGGGGGGAAGATGGATGGGTCGAGCAAGGGAAGTAAAGCAAGTGAGGGAGTGCAAGCCATGGCGCTCTGTTCCTGCACACATCAGCAGCGGGAGGGCAGGGATGCGCGGAAGCCACAGCAAGCCAATTACCAAACTCATTAAGTAACCTGCTAGTTGGCTTTGAACTGCATCGCCCTCCATATCTTGACTGGATTCTCTGCCGTTCTTGTGGACATTCAGATAGGCGCTGCTCTCACTCCCACACTTATTTTTAAATGGCTGGAGAGGGGAGTGGAAATGGCAAGACGGTAATCACATCTTCATGTGTGTTCGTTGGAATTAAAAGTGCAACACAGAATCCCAAGTGAAACCGCAATGAATAGAAGATTGGTAGACTGGCAGCTTTAAAGGCATGACGTTGCCAAAGAAAGTATTGCACTGGCTGCAAATGAAGGAGAAAGGCCTGTGGATAGGTAATGCTACAAACTAGGAAATAATGCGTCCAGATGCAAACATAGGAGTGGGGTTAGCATGAGTTAGCAGTTGGAGAGTGAATGAGAGCGGACTGGCTCGAGCAGTCCTCTCCACTGGCACAGAAAGTAGAGGGAAAGATCACAGGACAGTGGAGAAGACGAAGCACTGTTAGGGTTGAGGCTGATGATGAAGAGGAATAAGGACCAGAGCACCAAGGGCAGAACATGATCACAGTCCACTGGGTGGGGCAGGAATTTAAACATTTTTGGGGGGAGAAGAAGAAGAGGGGGTTATGTCAGAGAAAAAAACGCTGCGTTAGTCAGCACTCCAGTGTCACGAAACATTGTTGACTAACCTTGACTGCATTCACCTCCTAGCTCACTGCCACACTGCCTCTCAACAAGTATTGACACAACGGCAGTCTGCTGGAGAAAAACTGAAGGGGAAAAACACAGACACACAGAGGACAGGGGAAAAATATGAATGATGTGTAAATGGAACAAACGAGGTGATAACAGCTTGACAGTAGAGGTGTATGCATGGGTGAAGACGGCTGCCATATTTGGCATCATGTTCAACACATGGTGAATTATAGGCACTGAAAAACATGAAGGTGCACAAAAAAAAAAAAAGCCATTCACAGTGCAGTTAACATTTTCTATGAGAAGATTGAGAGCATTTATTCTAAGCCAGTATTCATTTCCCTCTTCTCAATAAACCTCTCTGGATACACACAGATCTAGGCACTTATTCCTGCTACACACATTGTAAAACACACACGCGCACACACACACGCACACACACGCACACACACACACAGTCCCCCACCCCTGAACCTCCCCCATTATCCCATGAGCCCTCTCTTCTCTGCCTTGCTCGACAAGAGCTTGGAAATAAAAACATCACAGCTCTGCCTCGCAGCACCTGTTCAATAACATTGACATTTCACATTCAGCATGCGCACACAGAGATTCCCTGAATTTACTCTCTTTAACACCCAGAAACACAACACACACACACCATCAATCTGCTACATTGCAATGTAAGCATTTTAATACTGCACAGACTGGGGATGCGTACATGTGTGCATTTCCGTCTTGCATGTGTGCCCACAGTCATGTATGGGGTGTAACAAATGAATTAATCTCGATTTTAACAAAAGAACAACTCACTCAAAGACTTGTGTGCTTCTTTCACAATTGTGACAATCAACATGCCAAATGAACACTGAGGATAATTTAGGAAAATCTGTCAACATTGTTTAGAATAATATATAATATAGCCTATATGTTTGTTAGTATGTCGTTATACAGTATGTAGCTCTGCATATCAAAAGAATGGGGAAATTAAGGACACTTTACAGACAAGATAAAACGATTCATTAATAAATATGTAGGATGACTATGTGTACTATTTTGTCTGAGCTATTTTTCTTTAAAAAGAGGGTGTGGCTGGTTTCTTAACCAATTATTTATGGGCAGCAAAGCTGGTACAAAATAAGACAACGTCCATAAATATTTACCAGATGTACAAAATGATACTGTTTGTTATTATTCATTCGCTGCTTCTGATGCAATATGCCCCCCTGAATTCAGCCTGCATTTTTAAGCGAAATGGTCTGTTGCTTTTTTGGATTTAAAAATAACACCAGGTGTTCAGTGAATAAAATTCAAGTATTTTTAACCGTGCAATTTCAACAGCACAGCAAGCAGAGTGTACCGTCATAAATAGCACAAATACAACAACCATCCACATAAGCACATCAAATTTATATTCACGTCATGATCAAACTCACCAAAGAGGATTTGGAGGTCACAGGTGTTTGATGTAAACATTTGGCTTGATTATCTTTTTCGATCCCCCATGACATAATACATACATGTTTTCATACAATAGTTGCCACCCGAGCAGAAGATGAAATGTACAGTGGGCCACCTAGTGCCAGGGCTCAATGGTGTCACCAGGTGCAGCCTAACCTGGGTGGCTGAGCAGGGACATCTGTTCGACGGCATTAGAGCCATCAGAGCTCCGCCATAACCACAGATTAAATGGCAGTAAATCTGAGGATTAGATCCATGTATGAATAGCTCAAATTGATTTTGCAAGCCCTCCAGTAACTCTGGGATTTCCATGGTGACAGACAAGGTGGCCATCAAGCGCACACAAGGACTCATGTGTCTCCCAGGTTTTCCTTTTTAAAACCCTCTAAAATCAGTTTGTGACTAACCTATCTCCATATTAATCTGCTCACATCTCAGGCTGTATCCAAATAGCACACAGCATTCCTTTAACAAACTGCCATCCATCCAGTCTCTCCCACTAGTCACAACAGACTAGCGCAACTAAAACAGGCCTAGAAATGTCCATTCCTATATTCTAGAATGTGTCCTCATGTGAGGGACTTCATGCTCTGCGAGTTGAGGATTATTATATGTGAGCACCGTGGGGCGATGTGGATGATGACAAAGGCAAACTGGCCTGTCCTTTAGCTGCCTGGTCTCAGTATGTGATTAGGCATGCGCTCATACACAAACGGTAAAATTCACTCAGCCGCGGTGAGACCTGTTTGACGCGACAATCCCCAAAATCCTGTGCTGAAAACCCAACCTCTTTGTCCACCACGCTTAGAAAGCTGGAATGACATCAAAGACTGCGCGCTTCGCTTTCATGACTTCAGTCCGCCTCTCGGTCTGTTAGTGTCTCTGGCTGTCCACCACATGCTCGACAGAAAAGCCACTATTTTACCACCAGGCTCATGCTAACCACTTCAAACACCTCCACAGCACAACATGGAGAAACTAAAGATAGCCTGTGCTGCATCTTCACCATTTCCATGCTGCAAAAGGCCGATGTCAAGGGCTTCTAAATAGATGACAACATGCTCAGAAACTGAGTCCAAAATAAATAATTACACCTGTACCTCTGTAGGACCAGGAATAAAAAACCACCAGCAAATTCTATAAGATCATGTAACTCAAAGCACTATCGTCATCTCATGTAAGCTTGTCGACCATATTTGGCAACGGGCAGCAACCCGATTCCCTCATCCAAAATGGCTGCACTGGTCATCATGGTTGACCTTAGCCACCTATCAAGCCAAACGAAAGCGATTACCTGATGATTAGTGTGCGTTGTGAGGCAGCTCCATTAACCTTTGAGAAACAGTGTGGAGGCTGCAGTGTCTAGCCAAGTGGAACTCTCTCCTTACTACCTCCAGAGGAAAAAATAAAAGAGAAAGACACGAGTGAGGTGAGTGAGAGAGAGAGATGGAGAAACTCAGTGCGACAGTGGAGCAGCTCCTATTAGGTAAGCACATTGAGTCTTCAGGCTGGCACATTCATCAACGCACAAAATGCCAGTCAGCAGCACCAGCAGGCTTGCCCACCTCTATACCACTCTACTGTTACTGTGGTGAGGTGGGGAGGGGAGAGTGACAGGGAGGCATTTGCAAAACAGATTTGGACCATTCTCTCCAGCATTTGGCAGTGCAAATGTTTTTATGCATGGTTCGGGTGGTTTTTACTAGCGTTTCCGCTGCCCTAATAGATCGGCCATGGGCTGCTAATGATATCATTATTATACGTGCACTGTAATTGTCTGCACCCAGGGTGTGCCAAGATCAATGGACAGCAAAATCTGGACCAATTGATTAGTCTGCCGCTGTTAAGCTGCTAAAACATATTTTGGGCATAGTCAATGTGCTCTTGGATGGGTGGTGAATGGATTGGGCCTTTGCCTGTTTTCAGAGTGCAGCATCCAGACAAGGGGTTAGGCAAGTGGATCTGTGCCATATGACAAGTGAGCCGAATTGGCAGGGCTGATGAGCTTCCTCCGCTCATCTTAATGTCAACCACAGCCAGTACCATTACACACAAAGCTCCAAATTAAATTAAATGACTATTTAGCATTATTTACCAAGTCAAAACAAATTAATCCTTATAATATATATATATATAACATTTCTCTTGTGCCTTTGTCCTTATGTCGCACCACCACAATGTCAAAGGGTTTTCATTTTGAAAACCATGTAACCACTAATGAGCCTGCAAGTACAGAAAATATGTTCTAACTTACTGTGCAAAGGCAGATGATTTTGCATGGTTGAGCAAACATTCTTGTGTGGAAGATGGAAAAGTTCAGTAAATTAGATGCATTGCATTAGGGTTGTAGGACAGTGTGATGCCATGTGAAACCCATACAGGCCAAAGTGAAGGAGCAAAGAGTTTTTTCAATTTTCAACAATCAGTGAAAATTAATGTTGACATATGTATGTTTAGGTATGACTGAAAAATAGGGTTGATCAGGGGTTGACACATTATTTTGAAACTCAACTGCAATTCAATAAATGGGCCATGCAAACAACTTTGTGACGCTCAGTGTTTAATTTAGACCTGCAGCAAATACTCAGCACAGACAAATTACAATTTTAATAATCTATTAAATTTCACTAGTCTTAGCTTCTCACTTGTGGGGATTTTCTGGTTTTCTTACTTTACTATGACAGTAATCAAAACACGACATTTGAAAATGTCCCCATGGGCTATGGGAACTTCACATTTTGCTGACATTTTATACACTGTTGATTAAATCGATAATAAAAAATTACCTTTAATTGCAACCCTAGTTTAATTTTGTCTGCAGTAAAGATATTAATTTCCATAATTGTTTGGAGACAAAATAGCTGACAATATAATGCAAATCAATAGAACAAAAGAGTACAGCCTCAAAAGTGCCTCAGAGTTGAATCAACACCTCTCTTACAAACATGCATCACAAGGTGCCATTTATTGCAGGGCTATTCCATTGGATTGCATTATATTTTACATATATTAATTTATCATGTCCACCTCCTGAACAGCACTCATGCATTATATGCCCTCTCGTCTTTTCCTGCCACCGACTTGGTCTCAATCATGACTGTAATTTGAGAGCAGTCTGATTGTGTTAGTAGGAAGCTGATTGTGCTGATGAGCTGAGAGCTGCTGAAGAGAAGAAAGTGGGCCATCTACACACTGAACAAATAAAGACATCAATGTCAGGCTGTCAAAGAGACTGTATTGTTTCTAAATGACTGCCCCGTCATCCACTCGACAAAATGCAAACTGGCCAGAAACAATCCTGCGTGAATTCCTCTCTACTCCAACCTTGAGATAAGGTCCCTGGCAACGCCAACACTTCTGCAATACAGCAGCACCATCTAAATCACATTTTAGTGAGGCCAATCTATCCACAGGGTTAACTCTATGTGAGGCTTTGCCTTATTATCAGCCTTTAGGCAGCATGATGCAACTTATTACAGTATACAAAGGCTAATGCAGGTAACTCACACCTAGCGGACTGGAATGCGTGACACTAAGCTTCCCGGCATACTAGCTAGCCTGAGTGGGCGAGAAATGAACCTTGTTATGTGTCCTGACACTGGGCCCTGCTCCCCGGCAAATAAAAACATGCCTCTCACTTACTGGCTGCCTGCGCCCACAGCCCCATACATCAGCATTATAAAGGAGCTCGGCAGCCTCAAGGTCAGCTCAATTTCCTCCTGCCGTTATGAAGTATCAGAATCACAGTGAGCGGGGGCACCCACACACATGTAAAGAAATGATTTAGGGGAGTGAGGAAGGGGAGGGAGAGAAAGAAAAAAGGGCAGGGGGGATTTGGAGTGTGAAGGAGAGGTGGTGTGTAACACAATGGGGAACTGTGACAAACCACAGGAGAACCAGCCTCTTCTACAGTAAGGATGCGAGTGTGTGCATTTGTGAGGAAATGGAGAGAACATTAAGCCTACTTACTCATTATAACACTAAGAAAATATAGTAGTCTGTAGTAAAGGTAATGGGATTTAACAAGCCGATTCCACTTCTGTATTGCTCAAGTGTTGTGTGTAAAACTACAACGCAATTAGGCCTACTGAAATATTGTTTCAGAAGATGTGAATACAATGTTTACTGTTTACTGTAATTAAATTCTAAGCTGTTACATGGGCATAACAGCAACCTAATGCAAAATGAATGCCTTTTTTCCTTTTGAGATCTGGGCCCATTCGTCACATGCCCAGGCAATTTGATAAATTACACAGCAAGCATGAAAGCTGATCATGTGCGTGGCAGAGAGTGCGGTGCGTGTGCCTCAGCAGTCATCCTTGGCTGCCTCAGTGGCTGAGGTTCGAAGAGCCTGGGGAAATAACAGCAAATTCACTTAATGGCACCACCTCATCTATTCCTCATACAGGGAGAGGAGGGAAAGTTCCTTGAGGTGTAACAAAATGGCAGCGTGGTCTCGGCTGCGCTGCGGTCTCCCTCGCATCCGTGGGGGTGCAGGTGTGTGGGTAAACACAGAGCGCATCGAGATCCATCGCCGTCCTTGGTCCGCCACCAGCTGCAATTTGCAGTCAACTCTGACCCTTTGCAAAAAAGCCAGCGTGCCGGTGCTGCCGCTATGAAGCTTTTTGTGGTGACAGGGCAATCCGGTTTGACATGTGTGTGCGCGTGTGGTCGCATATGGGTGTTTGTGTGTGATGATCAGACAAACACATATAGACCCAGATGCAGTGACGACGGGTATGGCTGCAGGTACGTGCATGCATGTTTGTGCAGGCGTAAGTAAACGTGTGTGTGTGTGTGTGTGTGTTTGTTTGTGCACGTCTACTGGGAGTGTTACAATGCCAAAGGTATAATGGCCCCACTCCATCTTTGCGTGAGGTATTGCAGAACAATCCAAAGCAGAACACAGCAGCTGGGAGGGAGCCTGGGCTGGCTCGCAGTTGGATAACATCTCAGGGTAACAGCAGGTATGCCATCAGTGCAGCCCCGAATCCCCTTAGGGCTATTTTCAGAGCCTTTGACCCCAGTGTGACTGGCTGGATGACGTCTCGGTGCCAGCAAAACAGGAAGAGAAAGACCCAAAACCATGTCGCTGCTTCCTCTCGTCTGCACAGCACACCATTCCAGCAGCCCTGGACAGCTCTGCTATTGTTCAGATGTTTCACTAAAAGTCTCAACAGCTCAATAACTACACACGCAATTTAAAAATAATGTATCCAATTGACACAATGCTCTGAATGATAAATTGCCATGTAAACATACTTTTCCAATTACCCTAACCTGAATATAGAGAATGCATAATCACATTAAGATATGCAATTCCAATCGCCTTATTCAGCAGCATTTTAGATGCATGTGTGCACCTCAATGGAATAATGAATCACAACTGGAGTTTTGACAGTATTTTGCAGCAATCCAACTGCTGATAAAACAGGGTTTACCATCTGACTCAGCGTTCATGTAGCTAGCTAGCAAGATGAATAGAACAAAGCATCATGTTATTGCAGAATTGGTACAAAAGGCTATAACGCAGTAGCAACATGAGAGAGGGATGTGGCATGGGGCTGAAAACTGGAAGGAAACTGAGTTTGCAACATAATGTGGAGGAGGCATCCATAAAGGTATTAATTGGCCTATTCTATAGGCATAAAAATGGGAATCAGTAACCCAGCTAATAGAAATGTGAATGTAGAATAAGGTCAATTGTGAGTTTGCTGTAGCCCATGTCAATGTAGTTGATAACACAATCACATCTGGGGCTGCAACTATACAATTAATTTGCCAATTAGTTTCACAATTAATCAATTTTTGGTGAAAAAATAATGAAAAATGCTATTTTCCTAGATCTAAGATGTCATATTCAAATTCAAATTCAGTTTATATGTCAAGACATGGAGAAGCTGCAAGCAACACTTTGCAAATGTTTCGCATTTTTTGGATAACAATGAATAATTAATCCATTATCACAATAGTTGCATGATTTCAGCTCTAATCACATCCATCAAGCTGAACCAGATAAAAGTGTTGTTTAGGGGAAATGTTGGGCCATGAAGTAAGGGGAGGCAACACACAAGTCCTGCAATAACAAAAACCTTTTGGGAAGAAAAAGACACAGGTTACTATGTAGTTACAGCGCAAATATCTATTGCACCACTAAGGCCACATTGTGCTCTTTGCATACAGAGGCGTCTGTTAATGGACCAGCTGACAACAGCTGGATAATATCTAGCAGTGAATGCAGTGGTGATGGATGCCTCCTGTGTGCTTTCTTCTTATATAAAGCTCTCTCTTCTCCCACATGAGTGAATGGCTTTCCACTACTTGGCTCGTCAGCCCCCTCTCCATCTCTTTTCGCCGCACCTGCACCTGACACTGCAAGTGTTCCGTCACCCACCTCTCCTCACCCCCTCCTGGAGAAAATGTTCAGCCCCGCCCAGCTGGCTCCCAGCAGCCCCTGGGGCATGGGACAATAAAAAAATAAAAATAAAAAAAAGGTGAGGAGCTCAGTTGCGATGTCAGGCTGAGTCTCAGATGGGACCTTGCCTGTATCGCTGCAGAGGTAGAGGGGAGTTTGGTATTGGAAGCCAAAGAAAACAGTATAATATGTCTGTAGTATTAATCACATCAACATTCACTGTAGTGCAAGGTGATGGCAGCATATCAACACCCTGAAAGCAATGCAGTCTGGATGAAGCGATACATTTGGCCTTACTGTATTCAGATAATGTCAGACTGCGCACACACACACACACACACACACACACACACACACACACACAAATCCAGCGCTACATTCCGGTGTCAGCCAATTACAAGCCTGCCTTGGCTGCCCTTGACTACACTCCCTAATCTCCTTCCACAATACATGTCAAAACCCTCTGCACTGATTTTTTTGCCCCTTCTTCTTTTACTTCTCTGTCTTTAAGGTGTGAAATATTTAGCAGCCCCATCTAACTACACCTTCAGGCACAGAGTCAGCCATCTCCCTACCCAGGTAAGAAGTAATGAGAGCGCAAAAGAGAGAGGGAGACAGTGGAGGAAGGGTTGGTGTAATATCTCATCAACATTATTAAATCATTTCTCCCCTCGGCAGTCCCTGGGTGGTCTTGGGTTGTGTTATTTCTCTGTCAGGGTTCAGTGGCCTCAGCTCCTAGGGTTGAGTTGGGTCGCTCTGCTAGCCTAGCGCTGTGCTAAGCAGGTGTCAGGGGAGTTTCCCCTCAATTAAGCAAAGGTAAAGTAATGCCTCTCTCCGTGGCGGCGCCATGAATACATTAGTCTTGCTGTCACCACAGGCTACAGCATCGAGTCGCATGAAGAAGACAGACAGCTGGTTGCTTCAAACCCTGCTGAAGCAGATTAAGCAAACTAGCACCAGGCTTGTATTGCATTAAATAAAGGCTTATAATACACCTCTGATACTAAACAGATGAAATAGCCTACAGGATATGATATGAAAACTGGATGAATACATCCACATTATCAATTCTAATGTACACAAAAAACAATCAACTGTGTATTAACATTTTGTTTTAGAGTTACTGGGAGTTAGGCTAATGAGTTTGTATTAGCTGTCTGAGTGGATGACACTGGAGGACACCAAATCCTTGTTGTGTTAATTAAAGCTCAATGAAATGATGCAGATGAAAAATTAACATGACCCACAGCCTCAGCGAGGGATACCGCCTGGAAATCGGATCTCTCCATTAAGTCGTTTCCAAGGCAAGCATCAGAGAGAAAACACTTTATAGAAACTGAAATAAAAACATTTCTAACCAGTTATCTGGTTAACTAAAAGTGGCCAACATCTAAGGAATCATCTAAGCAATAAGAACAAAGCACATCTCACTATATATTTGTTATAAATATGATTGTATCGTGTGTATGTGTGTTACTTTCCAAGTAAAAACAAAAAAACCCCACCAAGATTCATATCAATCTAGTCTCAGTCAAAAAACAAAACTGCATTCTTGACATTTTTAGCTAGCACTCCACAATCACTATTTTACTTCATCTGACAAAGCCAACTGAAAAGATGTTTATAAAAATATGTCAACAGCAGTAATAATGGCTCCCTTCGTCAGTCTTTATGTGCGAGTATTACAGTGTGCTGCTGGACAGGCGTATTGAAAAGGACTGATTGATGGCTTCACTGTAGACTGTCCACCTCTCTCCCTGATGAGACATGTCAATGTAAAGACACATGAATGCAGCAGCCTGTCCTCCATTTTCTCCTCCTCCTCCCTTGTCAGAGGCAGGGAAGAATGACGCAGTAAATACAGATGCAGTGTGTACCGTAATTCTAGGGCCCGCTGTCTTTTATCTGCCATGACAGCTTCGGCTGCTGTCGAAATCAAACGCCTGGGTGCGAGGAAAAAGCTAGTATTCCCTTTAATAAACTGCCAGGCAGAGCAGAGTGAGCATAGAAAAGGCTCTGCACTGGCCAGGCTAAGCAGCAGCTGAGGGGAGAGGTGAGATAGAAATGGGGAGAGCACTCCTTCAGGCATTAGCTGGTATTATGCCGCTCACGCAGGCTCAGGCATCCAGCATCATTGCACTTACCAAGAGCCAATCGGTCAGCGGGGAGTCTTTGGTACTCGGCAGAGATATGAGTGTAAGAGACGGTGGGCAGCACAGTCAGCACGTGCTCCCAGACTCGACCACAGCCCCTTTGAGCTGCCAGGGTCAATTAATTACATCCCTCTCTTAACGCTCTCCATTAGGATAAACAGAAATAAATGAGGTGCGGTACAACAAGGGGAGTGCTGAACCTCCCGACAGCAACACGACTGACCACCACCTCCTTCTGTTGATAAATCAATTAGTCAATCTAGTGACTATTTTATGATAAAATAATCTGACTAATCAAATAAAAAAATACTAATAATTTCCCATTAACAGCTTCTCGAATGTGAGGATTTCCTGCTTTTCTCCATTTTATTGTAAATTGAATACATAAAATAGACAAAAAAAAACAAAATTAGCAAAACATAATTGATAGATTAATCAATAATAAAAATAAGCTATAGCCACAGCCTTGCAACTACTGTAGGGCAGACGTATTGTGTGTGTGTGTGTGTGTGAGTGTGAGAGAGAGAGACAGGAGGATGAGGAGGGCTGTTGCTTTGGAAATAGACAGCTTTTTGTTCTGACCCCACAGCTGTCACACCAGCATAAGAGAACCAGTCACAGGCAACGCAAATAAGTATTTTACTTATACACAGTCTCACACACATACACACACACACTTCACTCTACACTGCAGTAGGGGTGGGACAAGAGGATTGTGCTTTAGGTACCAAGACCCCTGAGGATACTGTTATGATGCACAACTGCATTAGATAAGGAGGCAGGAGGGGTAAGTCACTAAATACCTGGTCAGTGTTTCGAATCCTGCTCCAGCACAGCGCCCCTAACACCATTAACATCCTTCCCATAATCCAATTATAAGCCGTGTGTGTCCGCATCAATCAGCCATTTTCATTTGAGCCTGTGGTCTTCTTTATCACCATTACTGCTGCAGTAATTGAGGCGGCGCTATGGAGAGGCTGTGCAGTTTACCACCATCTGGGAGGTCAAGAGGAATGCAATTGGTTGACAATGATTATGCTCTGGCTGATTAGGCTATGGGCTGCCGCTGAATATTTAGCACTGATTAGACTAAGCCCTGTAGAGAGCCATGTGGCTCACTAACAAAAGGGGACAAGCCATAGGGCAGGGAGAAAAGGCTAGCAATCAGTACAGGCTAGGTGAAACAAGCTGAGACTTTTAAAGGCTGGATCAGTCTAAGTCAACATTGTTTTATGATGATGTTACTGAGTTGTTTTTGTGAAGAAAAACAACAGCTGTGAATACAAAATAATAATTAGGTTTAACCAATATCCCATTAAAATGTAAACCTCTGAAAAATCCTTACAGGAAAGAAACAAATTGGAGTGTAGACATTTATTACGAGAAGAAAATGTGTTTCTGCTAAACTCAGAAAACTGTCAAATAATTATGAAACTTGCATGCCTCAAATAGATTTATATGTTTGCCTGTATGACAAGTAATCAATCCATACAGCTCATGGGAGAAAAAGGCACATTAATAAGTGATACACAAAATGGCTCCTCTAATCCCCTTGTGGAGATGCCAGCACTTTTACCTCATCGGTGATTGTGATATTTACACAGAAACTAAAGTGCACTCCTGATTGAAACAGGGGGAGAGGGTGGATGAGGGAACACGGGAGAGATGTCAAAGGAGAGAGAAAGACAAGTGCAGTGAAAGTGAGAAGAGAGAAAAATGACCAGGAGAAATGACAGCAGGGTGAGCTGAGGAGGGTGGGAGAGAAGGAAAAACAGATGGAGGAAGGCAGGCAGACATGCACTTATTTGCAGAGGCTTTAACTGTCATGATCCTCAATAAAGAGGTGAAACTGATTAGGTTTATATCAAACGGCTGCTTGTAACATGCTGCCTGTCGCTGAGAGAACAAATCACAGTCAAGTCAGGTTTTCCTTTTTTCCATTTGAAAGAGCCAGCCCTTTCACTCTCTGCTTTATTCAATGCCGCGCAGCCTCCTAAAGTGGCAGCCTGTCAGAGTGACAGATGCATACGCGACCACTGACCTAAATCACTCTTTTCCAGCATATTAACACCCATGTCCCTACACCTTTTTACGCAAAACACCAACATAGGGAAACACTCTCCCAACACAATCCTCACGACACACTGCACAATGGGAACAACCCAGAAACCCCACCCTGTTGTATTATCACACTCCTCCTTGAATAAAGGCTATTCTTTAATTGCCTAAACAGGAACAAAAGTAAATAAATAAAAATATCACACCGTCAGGCTAAATAAATCACCGCCTGTTGTTCCTAGAGGGACTTTTTCTATCCAGCATAGTGACAAAAAAAAGATGTGAGGAGGAGGGCAAAAAAAACCCCATTTGTGTCCACCTTGAAGCCAACATCGAAAGGATCAATAATACTTTAATTACTGTAGCCGGGTAGCCCATGTTTATGAAATGCAATAATCATTCATTAAAGATGCAGACAGCAGCAAGCAGACGGCCGGCCGGGCGTCAAGGCTGCGTGCGAGGGTAGTAGAAGGGAGGGGAGGGGAGGACTGGCGTAAATGATTCATGGTTTGATATCTCTCCTGTATAATGGGCTCCTCCGGGGAGCTGCTGGGGCTCCACTGCAGCGACTGACTGACTGACTGCCTGCCTGCCTGGCTGGATGGCTGCCTGGCTCGCTCTGACTCTGCCCAGGCTGCTTCCGCCGCCCGCTGCCTGCTGCCCAAGATTAAAAAGCCGTGCCTACCATGAAAAGCAGCTCAGTGAAAACAGAGAGCTGGGATGTGCACACACACACATAAAAGGAAGCGACTTGATTCAATATCGGCTGACAAAGTATCTGGGGGCATGCGGAGGGGGAGTGAATATATTGGCTGCAGAGATACTGGGGATACTTGTAACAGCTAATAGGAATATGGGAGCATTTCTAAAGCCATCCCCCAGATTGTCCTCCTTCACCAGCCCATCACCCCCACCCTGTACCACCTCCTCACCCATGGGGGGGGGGGGATTAAGGTTGTAACGTGTTGGGCTAATCATAACATAGACAGTTTAGTGCCATCTCGCATAATTAAATGCTTTGCGCTAACCACCTAATGCATACTAATTTGGAACAATCCACTCCTGGAGTTGGCAGACCATGAAGCTCCCTGCATGTGCATGTATGTGTGTGACACACACACATGCACACACACACACACACATTGATTTGCAGAGGAGTAAGGTGCTAAAGGTCAGGCCGTGGACTTGAAAGAAAAGGTCAAGCATTATTACAACATGACTAAATAAACAGGCTGCACACAGGCCCAAGACCAGCCGCCATGGATGCTGATAGTCTCTACCTACATACTGTACTACCTGCCTGTCTGGCTGGTTGGGATTCGGTTTCATCCCTTGTCTTTATCCACATATCCCTCCAGCTCTAAGACAGCTGACATGAGGACTGTCATATCCTGCCTAGATTCTTATCCCCCGCTGGCTTTATTGCTCTCTTCCTCCTGAGTCACACACACACACACACACACACACACACACAAAGCAAGAGAGAGAGGGAAGCCAGGGCTGCTGGAGCATGCTTTAAAGCACATTAATATTAATTGCGGCACTAGCTGGAGTGATAACACAGACAAGATGCCCCTGTGAGGGAGCTGAGCGCAGTCAGTCTCTTGCATTTTGTTAGCAGCACTACTCATCTGTTGGATGGCCATGGTGAGATGGCAGAATGATGAGCATTTCATCTTTGAATCACTTGTTTTATATTAGAGGGGGCTCACCCTCACCGGCAAGGGGAATTTGTGTGTTGCGAGTAGCTACTGTGTGGTGTGCGAATGTGAGTGTGTGCATGAGCGTGGGCGTGCACAGTGATAAAAACTAGGCAAGATGAATTATTAGGATAGTGGCTACATCAACAGCGGTAGAAATGTGCTTCAAATAACACAGAGTGCTTAAGCGATCCTGCTTTTATCTCCCCGACTACTCCTGGCGTGGCTACCTTTTATGTCCGCCACACTAAACTCAATATTCTGTGAGCAATGAGCTCTGCTAAAGATGTAAATCTGCTGTCCTGGGGAGAGAACCAGTGTTTTCAATACAGTGGAGTAAAAATACAAATAGAGTTCAAGCCTGGGTGCTGAAACCCACCTCCACCTCTAAGCTTCTTTCTCGCCCTGTAGGAATAGCAGGCAGCTGTAGGCATCAATAGATGACAGCTATATCTCTACAGCCCTCCAATTTTACCTCACCCTCTCTTTTTTTCTCTTGTCATTTTCTATTGAGAAACCTGACGCCGTCTTTACTGCCACCTCACAGTGGTGGGTTTTTGCTGTACGGATTTGTGCTGCTTTTCCGATTTCCCCCAAGACTCATCAATGCCCCATTACCAAGTCAAATCAGGTCGTGCTGCAGAGATTTGCAGAGAACCAGGGCTGCAAGCACACGCGAGCACACACATATTAGAGGATTCATTGAAGAAGCCTGGGAGGTTTTCCACCTGCAGCTCCACTAGAGGATCACGAACAGGGCGAGAGGGTGAACAGAGGAGAAATCACTGCTGGCTAAATGTTCGTGAGTGGTTTATGGCTCAGAGGGGCAGAAAGAGAGACAGGGATGTGGTAATGCATCTCTCTGACACTCCATTAAGCGGCCAACCAGATTGTAATCTCCTGGGCCCGCTAGTCACACATTATTGTTTCTCATTTCACGTGTCACAAACAATTAAAACACGCCTGTCAATTCCTGTGCCCCATGAGCTCCTTTACTCTCCATACGCTTACAAATAAAATGCACACAAATCTAAAAGAAAATGCACTCATATGACCTCCATCCTCCCCCCTATACACACCCATACAACCAAATTCCTAAGATCAATTCCCAGAGAACCTCACACGTATATTTCTCACTTTCATCATCTTTATCTCTCTGCAACAGCAAATACAAGGTGGACGAGCCCCGTTGATTAGAGGAAAAGGCTGAGTGCTAAGTACAGAGGGAAACAGGGAGAAGAAAGGGAGGACTGCTGGTTCTCCAAGGAAGGGTCTCCAAGGGCTGCCAGAGGTGGTGGTGAATCTCCTCCCTGTGACAAAGCTGTCGCACTGAGGAGTGAAATTTAAACTCCCGCTGTCAGGAGAAATTTTATTTGGCTTTCATTACACCGAGAATGTGTCCATGCGCTTGTGTGCGTACATCTGAGTGCACGTGCATGAACGTGATGCGAAGCCAGACACCACCATCCCCTATTCACTACATTTGGTGCTTGCAGCAAGCGCCGGCTTTGTGCCGAGTGGATCGTTTGCTTTGTGCCAAGAATAAAAAAGGGAGAGACTGAAACTCTGACGGCGCTCTCCTCAATCACAATCATGAAATCTGTGCACAAACAAAACATCCCCAACCTTGATGAGAGATTCGTGCAATGGTGTCACACCATCTCGCCTGCCAATCGTGTTGTTTAAAATTAACCAGAACAAATCAAGATGGAACGCTGCTCACTAGAACCTTCCAGTTGGAAATATTTGAAATGTGACAAGCACTTAATCAAGTCATCATCACTAGCAGGCCACTTATGTATAACTGAAGAGGCAAAAAAATATTTTTTAAAAAGAGCTCTTGGGGGGGCCTACCCCCCCTCCCCACCGGTAGGCTGGAATAAGCTCATCTACAGTATACAGAGAATCAGGCCTCAGCAATGCCATGCCAAATTGCATTTTCTTCATTTGAGAAGGCGGTGAAATGGGAAGAGGAGGATGATTTTGCGCTGCTATGCCCCAGCTCGGCTAAGTGACAGTGAATCCTACAGTGAGTCGATTTGCTGCTTTTGAGTGCCTGGAAACTTGTCTGGCAAGAGTGCTCGCGAGGGAGAAAGATAGATGGGAGAATAGGGGGGGACGGAGCCTCACCTCACGCTGTCTCCTATTTGTCTGTTCATCCCCAGAGGCTTTTGGGCTGCTTGGTACAACAAAGAGGGGGGAGAGGCGACAGGGGAAGAGCTCTCCGGCCGTCCACAAACAAAGCAAAAGCAGAAAGGACAAGTTTACAGGTAAATAGTGAGAAGCAGCTGGATGGGAGCTGAGGCAAGCTCGGGTTTCAAGCAATCAATCATCACTCACTCCTCCACAACAAGAAAGATGTGGCTCATAGCACGCCATTCACTTCACGGATCATCCTATTTTGTGTTAAAGCTACTTTGCAGGTCTGTAAAAAAATAAATAAAAAAAGATAGTAATGCATCACCAACGTATTAGTGAATGTCATGTTCAAAGACTTGCAGTGTTGCTGCACAGACACACGCACAAACAAATAAAGTGTGCAAAGCGAGATTTAACCTGACTTTCATCTCTGCAAATGATCACACAATGCTGTTTGAATATGGGCGTCTGATGACAGCAGTAATTTTCCACATCGCTGATATGAAAAGGAGCACTTGAAGATACACAGAAAGACAACTTTGTCATCTTAAAGAGGATCTATGAAATCAATGCTGTCTCCTTCTCTCTCGCACGGCACTTTACATAAGCAGCAATAACCATCACAGAGGTCATCATCTAGCTCATGGATTTCCTGTGCAGGACACCCAGACACCTCCAGGCAACAAATCAGTGCAATAGTCACATCCACAACTTCACACACAAGGAAGGAGGAGGAGAAGGGCTGAGGGGGGTACCTCAGGAAAGCCAGCGCCAGATAGAGAGGGCTGGAAGGAATAGGGGGGGGGGTTAGCAGAGTGTCTTCAGAGTTTAACAGCTAGCTCTGGCACCAAGTAGCCAAGCGTTGTAGTAAGTTAATTAGGATTTCTGCTGCTTCATTTTGGGGTGAGGGACAGGATGTTGGAGGCTTGATTGCCTTTTATTTCCCCGCCTAACAGCTCGGCTGTCTCTGCTGCTTTATTAACAAGAGATCTCGCAGATTTACAGCTCCGCAGCAAACATCAATTTCAATAATTACAAAAAAACTGTTAGCGGGGACACAATGAAACCCACACACTTTTTCCCACCTCTCTCCCCTGTCACCACACCCCTCCTTCACAGGATCTAATTTCCATAGATATGCCCTTTTCATGATTGCATATTATAAACACGTTAAAACACACCGATTTGCCTCAGTCACACTTCAAACGCTTTACAACCTGTCCCTGGCCTGAAGGGCAAAGCAAATACTGTGAATGTCACATTTACATCCAGCACTCAAACCTCAGCATTTTTGTTGTCACAGAACAAAGTGGATGAAAGACGATTTCTCTGTGGAGCAATAACAGCTGGCTGAACGTGGTACTGTCAGAATCAGAATCTCTCCCTGAAAAATCATGTCAATTAACAGGATAAAACATCTTTGGAGATATATGGGATGACAAAAACACATTTATAGCTATATCTTGGCATCATGCCTAGAACAAAGTTGACAAAATGCACATGCGAGCCTGAACCGAATGCTGGTCTCAGACCATAGCTACAACTGGGGAAAGAAATAAAAGAAATCATACTGTAAAAAGGCAACCAACATCTGATTGAGAACAGAGGACCACAGATTTCATTTGAATCAAATCAATAATTGTGTTGACTTGCAGTGTATTGCCTTCCTATCTTCTCATCTTGCTCGCTAATGTTTCTTTCATGAGCCAGCCCACTGCTGGTGACATTATAGCTACTTCCACAAGTCCCCAACGGATCAGTCAAATTGGTTGGCGTAAAACACAATTAGTACGGTCCATATGGCTGCTAGTGGAGGAGGAGCAGGAGAGGTCCCATGTGGTCCTTATAGAGGCCCGCTCTTTTGTTACCTTAAAGATCAAACTGTTGTCATAATAATGGGGGCCATTTCAATTCTGCTTCTCGGTTTTCAGAAAGCAGCACTACTTCAACAGATCCTCACGTTGTGGAATGACTCTTGGCAAATAAATTGACCAACCTTGGCTGATGGCCTAATCAATAGCTCCTTCATCATGATTAATGGCTCATATTAGATAATGGGGACATTTAAAGTGATTGGAGCGTTACTTCCTCATTTCAGGACTCAGCCCCATCGATTGGTTCTAACCCCCTTTTTTGACCAATGGAATGTCCTGATAAGAGAGCAATGTGTTCAACCTGTGTAAACTGAGCACAGAGAAAATTATTTAGTGTGCTTTAGGTGTGTCTCATTCACTGATAGCTCTGTATGCCCTGCCTGACAAGCATTTTCTTGCCTGAGAAACACAGACACCTTTTACTGAGTAGAAGCGAACAACAACAGCTTGAGGCAACAGATTTATTACAAATTGATCTATTAGATAGCACTGCTGTGCTCCGCTGTTTTCTCTCTCTTTCCCCCTCTCTCTCTCTCTGACAACCTTCCCCTGATGGTAGCTAGAGTGTATCAGAGTTGAAGTGCTACAGTGGCAAATCTAAACCCAATCCTCAGAACTCATTTTCTCTGTGCCGGCTGCAGAAACTAGGGTACAGAGACAAGATGTCCATCCTTAAACCCATCCTTAGTCGATCCAGCTGCAAGTCCCAGCACCTAAACTGAAGGCTCAGCAGGCTCAATAGGTGTGCCTAACTTGCAAGGGTGAGCAAGGACACAGTGTACTGGAGGCGCCTGGTGTACAGGAAAGTGGAGAGTGCCACAATGTCACAAGGGTCATCTCCTTATGGCTGCATGAACCCTGAGCTCACCACTGGCTTGCATGCCATCTCCATTAAGACATCAGTCAAAGGGAGCCCTAGTAGCTCACCGTCTAGAGTGCATACCACATGTCAAGGCTGAGCCCTAACCACAGCGGCCTGGGTGGGTTCGAGTCTGGCCCAGCCCCTTTTGCATGGCATCCTCTCTCTCTATCCCCTGCCTTTCCTGTCTGTCTCTACAGCCATGTCAAATAAACCAAAATGCCCCCCCCCAAAAAAAGGACACATCCGTCACAGACAAACAAATGGTGCCTTGTGTGCACGATCACAACATCAGTGTAATATTCGTATTAGTCACAGAGGGAGCACAACCGGCACATTGTAAAAAGAAGAATGTATGATTTGTCGCATCCACAGTGCTAAAAATCAATGTCTTACATACCCAGTATTGAACAGAAAAAAACACAATGAAACAAGCCATTACAGCCACTGTGATTAATGACAAAGACATATGTTGGTCTGGACAATAGACAGCTGTTATTGACACATCTCTCTATAAAACAATCAATTAAATCAACTACATCATTTAGACTTGTTAATCAAGGTGGCTCTCTGAAAACTATGACAAAGTGACTATTTACCTCAATGACTGTGTCAGGAAACATGGTAGATCTTTACAATTCCCCAACATTTTGTCAAAGACACCACAGTATAGAGCCTCGCCTGAAACTTTCAATTATCATTGTCTATTATTAGCCAAGCTAATAAATTAAAACGCAGTTAACATTGCTGTGTGTAATGGGTCCAATACATCAATGGCAAGCTTAACTATATCACAAGCAGGAACAGAATATGACGGTTCAGCTAACAGAGTGGACGTTTTGGCAGGTTATGCAGCCTATTTAACAACATAAATCTGTGCTGAAAAATAATGCTGTCAATAGTAACAATAAGGGCTGATAGAAAACTGCACAGACTCTATTGCGCTCCTTTCCTTTAATCACCTCCATCTTTCATCTGTGCCACAGAGGAAAAAAAGAGCGCACGGAGAAAAGGGCTATTGGCTTCCGAATGGAGTAAATGTGTGTGTCGCTGAAGAAAGAAAGAAAAAAG
The DNA here is from genome assembly GCA_036023855.1 of Gadopsis marmoratus. Lineage (NCBI taxonomy): Eukaryota > Metazoa > Chordata > Actinopteri > Centrarchiformes > Percichthyidae > Gadopsis > Gadopsis marmoratus. Next base: position 52,226 of record JAVQJF010121708.1, on the reverse strand, counting down.
GGCAGCATCTAAAGATGTTGAAATATTCTAGGGAGAGCGTATATGTCTATATAAACATCTTCAGGCAGGCGACTGCAGGGGGTGTGCGCAGTAAAACACTGGTATGCATTGTTTGTGTTTCTGCACCACTAGCGCCATGCCGTGTCATTACATGAGGCAATCTCTTACCTAATCAGCACTGACACACACAGCGGCAAAGCACTCTCCTCCTCCTCATCATCGTCTCTCTCCCCCCTTTTCCTCCCTCTCCTCAGGGGCCAGCCAGCTGATCCTACACCATTTCATTTTCCTCTTTTACTGAGATGGCAAATGGCTGACTGTTATTTTTGAACACTTTCAATTCATGCTTTTCGGCACTGTAATTGACTAAGTGCTATTATTAGCCTATCTTGCCCAAATACTGAAAAAAAATCTGCATGCTATGCTGGGCTTTAACTAGTAATTAGAGAGACACACGAGAAATCTAACAAGGTGTAAGAAAATAAGCAGCTGTGCAGTCACTATCAGGGATGTTCCTGATTATTTGTTAATCGATTAATTACCGATAAGAATTTAACTGATAATAAATGTATTAACCGACAGTGCATGTTTAGTGTACCAACTCTCCGAAGCTCACATATATTAGCTTTTAGACCACAGGAGGGCGTACTTCACCTTTGCGGTTCAGAAAATCTACTGGCGCAACAAAGGAAGAAGAGGTCAGAGGGCAAGAGCCTTATTGTCGTACATTCTAAATGGTTAATGATCAGTTAACGAAGGTCAGCTATCTGTCAAAAAAGAAAAAAATAATCTAAATTAGCATCCCTAGTCACCATCTTCATAACAACTTCATGTATGCATTGTCCTACCTTTGCGGTTGCTTCACAACTCTTACAAACATTAGTCAAGCCTCCATTTCCAGTTTCCACACCCTCCATTGTGCAACCCTTCATGTATATAAATCAGCAAAGACACTGAAACCTGATGAGTTGCAACACTTTGCAGTCTGATACCCTCAAAGCCACGTACAAAACTGGCAAGGCAAATATGCAGAGAACTTTTTTCTTTTTTGATGTATACCTACGACCTGCCAAGAGGCTGGCAACAGCACAAAACACAATGTGTCTGATCAGTTAAGATGTGAATCCATGCCAAGCTAGCCCAATAAGAAAGCATTTGCAGGATGAAGTGAGACCCGACTTCACCATGGCTGAGCTCACAGAAAAAGCAGATTTGATCACATCTAGCACATCAAATACCACCAGCAGTATGTAGCAAGACAGCTCACAATTGTTAACATGGATAGCGTTTACCGATACTATCTCCTTGGCACAATTGTGGTGCTGCAGAGCTAGTCCTGAATCAAACAAAGATGAGATATGATGGAGCATGCTTGGATCTCCTCTTATGAGAGGTGAAGGGAAGCTGTCAAAGAACACAAAACACATCCAGCATCGTGCCTCCTCTGACTTGCTGGGATAAGCCAGGAAAGGGGGGGGCGGGTGTCTTGCCTCGTTTCTGCCAGTGTGCCCTGTGTGTGTCAGTCCAATATCTTAAAACAACACATGCAAGGCTTTGCTACAGCCAATTACCCAGCTCTTGGCACAGGAACTGAAAAGCATCTTCGGAGAACAATAAAGAGAGCTTGGCTTGTTGTGCATGCTGTCAGTAAGTGCTGACAGATTGTTATTTTTAATGAATATACGGCACTTGAATGGCCCATCAAGAGGTCTTTGAGCGAACATTGCTCCTTTGTTCAGAGCATTAATTTTCTATGTAACAGCCAGATATCTTGCAATGAAATTGCTATCAATCACTGTACAGGAAATAGCTAAATCAGTTTATCCTCTTGCTTGCCTATTGTCCACTGCGTCCTCTTTGCAGCAGCTATGCAAAGTCATTAGAATATAAACACAAGGTGGAAACATTCTCTCTTAATTACAAACCTGATGTCAAAAGATGCTTGATTACACATCATTTCCTGTGTTGGTTCTGTCGCACAGACATTTCACTGCTTGCCTACCTCTCCTGGTAACATAAATTCTTACTGTATACGAAATCTCTGAGCCAAATAGCATTGAACAAAACAATAAATCTGCCTAATCACCATGATTTGAAACACAATAGCCATGCTGAAAGTAAAATGCAGGCTAGCCATAGCAATGGCAGGTTATAGCACCATCTCATACTGCAACACAATGCCTCAGTGTACACCGTGAAGGAGCTCTGAGACTAGACCCAGGAATTATAATGGGGAATCATCTTTCATGACAATTCATGGTGAAGGAAAGATGTAGTGACGGCATTGAGGTGAAAAGCAGCAAGACGCCATTCGAGCGCAGCATGTAAACATTGAATTCCTGAGCATGTTGTGTATTCACAAATTAATCCAACATAGAGATGTCAGAGCACAGTGAAAAGGGATTTTCCTTAACATCATCTGGCCTTTGCCACATATTACTCGCAGGGAGCTGCCATTACTCAGACACACATTAGTTATTAAAGGAATAGCAGGATTATTACACTTCTCTTATCATTACTCTGCTGCTACTACAGCCACTCAGCTAAATTAATATTCAATGGACAGGGTGTGTCATTGGATATGTGACTCAAAGTAATTTTACCCACTGCTGCTCTTGAGATCCTATTCAAATTGAAACACTAGAAAAACACCCTGACCTCCTCTAACCCCTGAACTAACCAGATGAGGTGGAAAAAGGACTTAGCACATTTATACCAAAGAAGGCAAATAACAGACCTGCAAATTACATGAAAAAAAACTACAGACACTCAAATGCTCTTGCTATTCTAACTAAATGTTGAACTTTAAGAATTCCTTTTCTACAAAAACCATCAACCAAACATTAAGGTGCTTTTCTGTCAGAACTGTTCTTAAGTAGTAATCAACGTATAGCCTGTAATGGCAGACCTCTGTAACCTAACCTAGCAAGTTTACAGTCTAAGTGGCAGTTAAAGAAAAATTCAATCAAAACCACTAAGCTACTGGCAGAAGGAAAAGACACCAAAACATCAGCTGCACCATATGCAAGATGTATGGAGCTAAAAAGGTGTTTCTAAATGCTGCTTTCATCACAAGTGCAATGATAGAGGATATGTTCAGCAACATCTAAAGACGATTGAATATATTTTGGGTTTAACAGGTATATAAAGACATTACCTGTTAATCTTTTAATTGTATTAAATCAACTCACTGACTGCATAAAACCTTTGCTGCAGTATTCCTCGCAACATTTCTGACCGTGAGGGTGTATGCGTGTGCGTTCTCTGTTACTAAACCATAGTGTGTAGCAGCATTACAGACATACGTGATGTGTATATGAACGTTGTTTTTCAGTTCAGTGACCTCTCTCTACAGAGTCATGTCATTATGAGGATGCCTGAACAGGCAGCAGTGAGCAGTGCTGTAGTTGACAGCAAAGTACCAAAACCTGTCCATGTTAGGTTGTTTACGGTCATTAAACATAATGTGGAGTTGAACACATCTATGGTTTTCAATGCAATGCTGTCAGGATATCAGATGATTAATTAAAGATTCCCTTATAACCAGACTAACAGTGTGGCACTTTGATAAGTAAGGAAATTCAGGCTTTGCTGTCAACATTAAATTACATTCTTTCAGTTGACTGAAAATAGCGTGGCATTTATGGAGCAAAACAAATATTTCTCACTCCTTTGATCACTGAGCAGTGTATTTTCATTAGTTATGCTGAAGTCCACAATTGTGCAGAGCTATGTAGCCTGTAAGGCACAAGAAAATGAATAAGTCAGTAGTGAGTTGTAAGCATTCAATAAAAAGAAATCAATAGCTTTAAATGCCCATGTCTTTTTGAGTTACAGATATTAAAATACACTGAAACCACATTTGGAATGTCATTTAAAGGACAGATGATGAGCCAAATAACATTAGTGAATCTTGTGTTTACTATTTCCAAACTTACACTTCATGATAACTTAGACTACACTCTAAATTTCACTAAAATTCCACTTCACAGAAAAGAAGAATAAACCCAGCACATATCACTGTCCTTGTACCTGTTGTAGTTTCTACTACTCAAATGTTTTGAACTACTCAGCCTGCCAGAGGTGAAAAGTGTTAATGCCAAGTCTGCTGATTCTATTTGTTGACAAATTTCTCCAATGAAGATTTTACAAGCCTTGCAGCTTTTATTCCAAAAGTCAACATGAGTGTGCCGCTGTCCAGTGTTGCTTTAGTTTAAAACCAGCCCAGACCAAACTCGTAAATAATCACAAACTGTCAGGTAGATAACAGTAATTGAGCTAAAGTCAAGCAGACAAAGACAGCAAGTTAGCTTCGCCAGCTAGCGTTTCCATGAGCTAATGACAATAGCTCAATGGGCTCAGGCTACTCCCTGGAACAGAGCTACTACAATGGGTTAATTCAAAATGGGAAAACGCTTGCTATGGGGTATTGCAAGGTTATGTGCACGTTGAAATCGCAAAGCGTTTAATAAAATTAAGTCATGTTGTGTGTGTTGCATGGGCTCTGTGCTAACCGGTGTCAACGAGCTGTTTGTATCCAGACATTACACTGCTCCTTGCTGGCATTCCCAATCAGTGCTAGTCACTGGCGCTAGCCGCTAACGTTCGTCCATGGTAACCAGCAACAGTGAGGGGCAAACAAGTCTATCAGCTAACTAGCTAGCTGATGCTAATAGGCAAATTAGCCAAATAGCTAGCAAGCAAGGATGTATGTTAGCAATACAACGTTCACAAACTATTCCTTCATCTTTCTCATCTCTTCCTCGTTTGCTGATGATGAACGACAAAAGGCAAAGAAGACAGCTGGTTGAAGCTCACAGCACTTACCTTAAAGAGCTTGATCTACAACATCTGTGATTTGTTTGATGACAGACTGCAACAACAAACAATAGCAGCAGCAGCAGCAGGGTCAATTAGCCAACGTTAGTTAGCCAAGTGTCGCCACTACAGAGCGCAGCACAACAGCTGCAGTGCCACCTGTATATCTTCTCTCGTGGACGTTGGCTATAACGGAACGGCCCACGTTTGATATAATGCTGTCATAAATGATGGACTTGAGAATAAAGAGGGAGTAATCGTTGCCGGAATGCAGACTAGTGTGTGTGAGGGGCACTCGGCATGACAGCATCCCTCTTCATCTTGGGGTGAGAACAGTTGTGGGGTTCTCAAAGTTCAACCGGTAAAATATCGTCACCCACTGGCCAAAAGTGGGAACATCCACCGAGAGAGGGGCGGTGGGAGAGTCCTCGGGGCGTCTGTTCTGCAACAACACTGGGTCTATCTTCATCCTTATAAACCTGTGACACTGCCAGGCTATATTTGGACTGTCAGTGAGCCCAGAAGAATAGAATAGAACAGAATAGAATACAGTTCCTCTTGGGAGATTAGAGTAAACTGCAGTATTGAGTATACAGTCAGTTATTTATAAGGCACACTGTAAAACAATAACAGAGTTGGAAGACCATGATATGACTAAATATAACAATATTTTACAATAGGATGGATAATATTTTAACAAAATATACTGTAAATGGATAACATAATTAGAAAAGAACAGCATGCGTCTGGGAAGACCTGAATTAACTGCGGCGCTGAATATGCAGGAAATAAGACACAGACACATATTATATAAAGGGGTCCACAAATGAGCTCAAATACATACAAATACACTTTTCATCACATAATAGAATAGAATTGTAGTTTTGTTTAAGAAAGCAGCAGCAACCTGGCCATTCAAATCAATGTTTTATAGCAGCAGGAACAGTCATCGCCCTCACTTGTATTTGGGTGCCTTTCTGTTTTTTCTTTTTTTGAATGGCGCATGCGCAGTATGCATTTAGGCTCTCAAAGGTCGGTTAGGTTTCGCCAAATTATTTCAGCACTGTTGATTGGCGAGAGATAGGGTATATAATATACATGTGCAGCCGAAACACGTTTTGAATGGTTTGTCTGTGTAAAACTGTTCATGTTTGCATCCTTCTTGCCATATAGCGCGTGTCATGTCATGTCATGTCATGTCATGTCATGTCATCTCATGGCTTTAGCAGCTCTACGCAAACTTATCAGCCCTCTAATGGGCGTATTGACGGGCGCACATTGATTCTACATTATCTGTTTGATCCATTAGTTCCTCCGTGAAGCTGCAAGTAAAAAGCCAGCTCTGCTCCAAGCACGACACACAACCTGTATGTTGTGTTTCTCCAGCAAATGGAGGAGGAACAAAAAACCTGTTGCTTGTAGAAAACGAAGTAGTCTATTCTCGTTACCAGTTAGGTTTGTGAGGCGCAAATATGTTTTGGTTGAAACATGCTAAGGGAAGTAGTTTGTTATTTTTGTGTTGAAATAAAGACAGTTTGTTTAATTACATTGAAATAGTTCAATTTTTCACCATTTATTCATCCGGTACGTTTTGGCCAACTATCAGCTGTCTTTAGTATGGACTATTCAATAAGTATCCGTTTGCTGTTGATTTCAAACCAGTGTCACTTCCATGGGCTTTATATATGTGTTGTTATGGCTACAGAAACGTCTGAAACATGCCTATGAGGTTTGATGATGCCCAAGAAAGTAAACCGTCAGTGTCATTGTGGTTGGAGTTCAAACATGCTGGTTGGTCCTCGGGCTGCTATTCTGAACGTGTCAGGGAAGTGTACTGCATATATCTGACCACTAGATGGCGCCTGTTTCAAAGGAAATTCATTTAGCGTTGCATTTCCATAGAGATCCATATGGTTTAGGCTGTAATCCACGGTGTAATATTAATTTACAAATCACCCAGATTTGCTTGCTTACCGCTTTGAACTTTCTGTAAAAACATTGTTAGTCCATTTAAGTGTTAAGATGTGTTGCTAAATTAAATCTGCGGCAGCCGATTAGCCACAGGATGTTCATAAGATTCTGTAATATATGCAAGGTAGTTTCTTTGTACCAGTGATTTGTAATACATCTCCTTGGTGACAGCTAAACAATAGAGGCAGGTTCAGACAGGGCTCACACAAAATGAATTGGTGTGGCACGGACCCAGCTGGCAATTCCCCCTGGTACCATACCACTATTGAATAGACCCTCATTTATCTTGGCATGGCTCAGTACAAAACAAGCCTGCATGGAGCTTCTGGATTCTTTTGCCCAGGGGGGACAGAAATGGCGTCCCAGAGCACTGAGCTCATGTTTCTGCCCCTCGATGGCACTCAGATTACACCAAACACTTCACACGGGCAGGAGCAGTTACTGAGAAGGAGGAGGCCCTTTGCTGAAAATACTTTCACTTTATCAGCAAGAAAGCTATGAATCCTAAATGATTTTTGACTGTAGGCTCATTTAACTTGACAGTAATCATTATGAGCTGAAGAAAAACAGAAAACCATATCTTTCTCAGGGCCGCTTCATTGTTTTCTCCCTAGGTCCTCCGTTAATGATTAAATGATGGAACTTTGAATTGATATGGGAATTGTAGTTTAAAAGGTAGAACAAATAACTGAAGCTCTATAGTAATCCCACAACTTTAGTCAGCACCTGGACACGTGGATAGAAAGAAATCGCAAACGACTTCAAACTATATTGTTTATTATGTATTTCTGCAACACTTACAGCAACACAAGACCTTGTCGGATGCGACACATTGCGCACACACAGTACTGTTACCACTGCTCGAGGCAGAGCTGTACTAAAGTTAGCAGTAGCTCAAATACTCAGAGGACCAAGAATCACTACAACTCACAACAATCTAAACAAAATTCTCTCACACAGTTACACAGACACAAACAAACAACATAGAGACCAACACTATTCGGGAGCTAAAGCATAGTTTGAGGGTGAGCTGAACTGTGGTTGTACTAGGATGTACTGTAGCTTCTCCACACCACAGACCACAGGCTTGGACCTTGGATTTCAGCGTTGTTCTCTCCATCTTCTCTCCAGACAGGGCAGGCGACCTAGCATGGCGTATAAGTGTGGGGATTATTTGTGAGCAATGAACACACACAGGCCCAAGGAAGAGCACCAGCTCAGATGGGGTGCCTGAAGTTCTGGCCGGCAAAACGGGCCTTGTCTCCGAGCTCCTCTTCAATCCTAGAAAAGAGAGATGGCAGGTTGTTGAAATGGTTGGATCTATATCTTGAGAAAAAAGTGCAATAGTGTGCCTCTCAGGAGCCATGAACACACGACTGGACTCACCTGAGCAGCTGATTGTACTTGGCCAAGCGCTCAGATCGGCATGGTGCACCTGTCTTGATCTGGGAAAGGAGTGAAATGACACGTAAGACCAAATCTGTGATGTAAATGCGACACCTGGGGCACAGTTTGAATAGTCGGCTTTAAAAATCTCAACATTATTGACACCATGCCAATGAAGTTCAAAATAAGGATGAAAAACTACTTGTCGGTTAAGGTTTTACCTGTCCAGTGCAGAGACCGACCACCAGGTCAGCAATGAAGGTGTCCTCCGTCTCTCCTGAGCGATGGCTGACCATCACACCCCAGCCATTGCTCTGGGCCATCTTGCAGCTAAAAGAAAGAGACACATGTAAAGCTTGTTGTACTTGATTTACTTTCTTGGATCTAGTAGTGTGATCGCACTGCTCTGTTGTGGACACTCACGCCTGCAGGGACTCTGTGACGGAGCCGATCTGGTTGACTTTAAGCAGCAGGCAGTTGCAGGCCTTTTCGGCCACACCCTTGGAGATGCGTTTAGGGTTGGTGACCGTGAGGTCATCGCCCACCACCTGGATGCTGGTGCTGGCTGTGAAATTGGTCCACGCTTCCCAGTCATCCTGGTCAAAGGGGTCCTCAATGGACACCACTGTGAGGATAGGAAGAAGGAGAGAGCAGTGTGATGTTCAGAGATTGACCACATCAGCACACTCTTAAAAAGCAATGCTCGATAATTAATCTCTACAGAAACCTGCAATAAGCTTTTGCCACTTGGGGGCAGCAGAAACAAACTGCTAAATGCTCCACCAGCTAGCTGCTAATTTTAAAAGCAGTGTACAGTGGTTGAAAACTATGCTTATTCAGTTATTTGAGTCCGTCCTTCATGCTTAATATCTTGGAAACATTGCATCTTTGGGATCTGTATGCAGTAAGAGTTTTAGGGCAGTAAATAAGAGGGTATGTGTTAAAAACCCACCAGGGTAATCTTTGACAAAGCTCCTGTAGAGGTCAGCAAGCTTGTCAGGGGAGATGTAGCGGCTGGGGTCATCAGGTGACTTGAAATCCAGGTCGTACTTGCCACCCTTGTAGAACTCAGAGGCAGCCACATCCATGCCAATCACAATCTTATCAGTGTAGCCGGCCTTGGCGATGGCATTCTTCAGCAGCTCCAGAGCTGAGACAAAAACAACATACTAGAATAAAATGTGACTAGAGATCAAAACATTAACTTTTCACAAATGAGTCACCACTGAAGAATGCCCACGTGGGCATTTGCCGTATCAGCACCTAGACCTGACGATGGCGTCAGAGGCTGGCAGTCAATGCATTCAGCATTGAGTTGAGGCCTTAATTTAGAAACCATGTCAGTCCAAGAGTGACATGATAAGTGAAATACTTACCCAGGAGGTCCAAGAATGTAATGCTTTCAAGACACTCCCTAATGAGCAGTAGGGAGTAATAACAGTAATAACTTTGGATGTAATAACTTTGAATGATCAACCTATTTCTCAAAAATGACAACAACCCGACAGCAGTGTCCTAAAATAACACGTCATTTATTCCTGTTGGCTTGTAATGGAACTCTTCTTATTAAACCGTGGTTATGGCTCTGGTGTCATGTTTCCTCTCACCTTCCTTGTTCTCCAGGATGTTGGGGGCGAAGCCTCCCTCGTCTCCTACATTAGTGGCGTCCTTGCCATATTTCTCCTTGATGACATTCTTCAGGTTGTGGTAGACCTCAGCCCCAATACGCATGGCCTCCTTGAAGCTGCTGGCTCCCACAGGCAGGATCATGAACTCCTGCATGGCCAGCTTGTTGCCCGCATGGGAGCCGCCGTTGATGACGTTGAAAGCCTGAAAGGGAGCAGAGGATCCACTTTCAGCCTAATGGACTCACAACTGATAATAATGACCCTCTGGATCAAGCATTAATGGTACATGTCTGTTAGGGCTATGAGCATTAAGAGTCTCTATAAAGCCTGTGGTACATGACATGGGTAACTGCACTATGATGCTCACAGGGACAGGGAGGATGACATCAGGGTTGCCAGCCAGGTCAGCAATGTGGCGGTAGAGGGGAACGCTCTTCTCTGCTGCACCAGCCTTGCACACAGCCAGGGAGACACCCAGGATGGCATTAGCACCAAACTTAGCTGTGGGAGGGTAGACACAAATATTTCATTACATTATGCATATTGTGTGTAGTTCTTTCAAGACTGAATTTATGATACCTCATGGTCTTATTTATATTTTCTGGGTTAATTAGGCAAAAACCAATAAGGCATGGCCTTGAAATAATAGGGTTCTAACTCTTTTCTGTTGCATAAACACAATGAATGAGTGCTGGTCAATGTCTGCGTGGTGTTTTATTTATTTGAAAATAATAGGCACCAGCTTCATTAATATTCATGAAATACAACTCAACTTCTATGTCCAAAATCACTACTCCTTATACAACAGACACTCAGTAGTTTAATCAGTAGTGAGCAGTCAGTTGTGATTTCTGGCACTTATCAATCATCGTCATTTTATGATATAGATTAAAATAACCAGAAGGGAATTGTTCTTTTTGGTCAATCCCACAAATTCTAAAAATCAACTGAAATTTAAGCTCACAGGACTCTACACTGATATTGTCAAGCCAGTTACAGAACATAAAGTAGCATCTTACACTTGTTTTCTGTGCCATCCATATCCAGCATCAGCTTGTCGATCTTGCTCTGATCCACAACACTCACATCCTGGATTAGACATAACATGACCAGCCATAATGTACATTTGGAAGTAAAATAATACATAAGGTTTCATTTTAATTCATTAGTTCAGAACAGCACACTCCAGTAGTATTAGAATAATCACAGCATCTCAGAATTTTACCACTGAAGCTCTGCTGATGCAAAGGTTTATAGATACTAATAATTTTATAAATGCAAATGTGAACAATGAAGTCAATGTAAAATACTCAGACAGAGAACAACAAACAGCTGCTCAACATGTCGGTTTAATGCAGTGTCTTGCCACTTGTTTTAAAAATCGTACAGCTGAGAGACTCTCTGCTGCCAAAGTTGCTAATATTTTTTATGTAATAATTTTCTGTTGAATTTTCAGCTTAGACAAATAATGAATTCAAGTAACTTATCAGTTCATTTGAGGCTTGAGACACTAGAACATACCAATATTAATCAAACAATAAATGGTCCTACCTTGCTAACCAGTGCAGGTGCAATTGTTTTATTGATATGATCAACAGCTTTTGAGACACCTGCAAGGGACAAGCAGACCATGACTGACCCAGACAGAAGAAGTCCATGCAGAGCAGGCGGGACAGATGACCACAGAGCACATCATCTAATCTTTTGCAGATGTGTAAATAATTCCGACGAGTACAATGTTATTTAGCCATCTATGATTGTGCCCTTTGTTTTAGTTTTTAGATCTGTGGACATCTGTTAGTGCCTGCCAAGGTTAGTTTCCAAAGGCAAACCCATTCTTCATGCTGCTGTGTATGTAGAAGGAGTCATCCTTTTTATTCCACACTTTATTTACCTGGTTACACAATGCAGGGGCCAAGAATTCATTTACATATTTAACTGCTCTTTTGACTCCTAACGGGAGGAAGAAAGATGGAGAAAGCAGAAATGAAGAAGGAGGAGATGAGGACAGAGAACAGAGTGTATAGCAGTGCTGAAATGACATGAAGGATAGCAACAGAATAGAGGTAACCAGCAAGTTTAGAGGGGGAAATCGATGCAAGGACACCTTACCTTTGCCCATGTAGCGTGTTTTGTCATTGTCACGGAGCTCCAGAGCCTCATAGATGCCTGTGGAAGCACCGCTGGGCACTGCAGCCCTGAACAGACCTTGGGAGAGACAGGACGTTATGCAATGGTCATTTCCTGAAGTGCTGTGTCACGTCCAACAAGATGGCAAAGGACTGGCTGCAGTATGATGAATGTTGAAAGGTAATTTTACCATATGAGCCATTACCATGACAATAAAAATGCCTGACTTTAAACTATGATATTGTACAAAACAGAATCTGCATACATGGACATGTCTGATAGAGCATTAAGTGCAGGAGGGGCTGATTTGTATTCAAGGAGCAACAGCAATTAAAAGGCACAAGGCTAGCACACAGCTAAAGGCATGTACATTGTTATTCTGTCCAGAGAGAGAGAAATACAACATGTGTGGAGGAAGTTGTACTGGCTGTGCTGCAGAAGGCTGTGATGTAACAGGGGAAGACAGGCTGCCAACAGCATGCGCAGTGCATCTGTGGAAGCCCCGCCCACACATAAGAGGATGGCCATTTTGGATTCACCCAAGGGAGGAGAAATTGGGGATGAGCAAAAATCTATTCAGTTTGCTCAGTGGAGCAGCAGGGATGGTGTGCGTCTGAGGGGATTTAGGGCTTAGGCCGCTGTCTAGGCCATAAATTCGGGCTTAACCAATCATCTGCATCAAGACATCACCTGGCTGCAGCCAGGGGATGCTGGCAACAGTCCATCAGGGTATCCATCAGGGTATAAACATGTAGTTCTAGCACATTATATCTGCTCTATTAATCTGGCCAAATACAATTAAAAGATTCATCCGTACTTTGCCGAGATGGTCTTTGCAGAGACAAATTTAAACACACATATATTATTCAATAAAAAAATGTTGTGCTAATAACCCCACCATGTGGATGGTATAACAGTAACTCTAGATTAGCAGAGCTACTGAAATTACATCATTCTAACAAGCACAGGAGCTTTTCTAGTATGCCTGTGACCGAGAGGCAAGCTGGTTACGTAACACAGCAAAAAACATTACATTGACTATGACAGACATGGTCTGGGCGCTGCACACTCGCTTTGGTCTATGCCGTTAATGATGCAAAAACAGGCGCGGTCGACCTAAAAGGGAATCTTGTCAAAGTAAACTGGAGCACCTAGCTCACGTCCAGAATCCACGAACCGACGACGAAGCAGCATAGAGTTCCAGCCAGTGTATTCAAGGCCGTAGTTGTTCTAACTCACTTTCAGGTCAGTGGTCATTCAGAGTGCTTCATTAACATTCTCGGGACATTTCATTGGGTTGAGCTATTCCTTTGTTAAAGCTCTCAGAACACAACAGCTCGCCAAAAATCTTCAATCGCAGTCGGGCCATTAGTTAATTGAATAAATTGATCTCAACCTTAGGCGGACGTGTGAAAACATAGCAGGGTTTAGAGGTTTTATGCTCTGCAGCTTCTTTATATAATATAGGTAGATTTGATGTACCTTGCATACAATATCAAGGATTCAACTCAACTCATAGGTTTGCTAGAAGTGCCAACTGTATAAGCTGCCTGTACTCCCAAACAGGAACCATTACAGTAACAGAGTGCTGTAGAAGCAGTCCTCTGATATTACAGGAGCTATTTTCACACATCCACCATCTGATCCGATCCACCCTGGGCCTGGAGCTGCCAACAGTGTAAACAGCAGAGCAGCCACACTGGCTTGACCATCCTAATCCACAACTTGTTGCTAATTGGGCAAGACGCACAAAAAAAAAAAACATTTATGAAACTTTTCTACCAATATGATGCTCTTACTGCAGCATTATACATAATGGGCAATGATTACATGTTTTAAGTTATGGATGCATTCAAATGACCTGTTGAGTAAACACTAAAGATTGATCTGCAACTACAGTCTTGTGTAGGCAGCGAGCTAGATGGGCCATCCTTGACAACAATTTCTAAACTCATACAGTACATGAAAGCACGTACCTTTCTTGGTGTACAGGTCAACCTCCACAGTGGGGTTTCCACGGGAGTCAAAAATCTCACGAGCATGGATCTTCAGGATGGACATGGTTCTGGATCTGCAGATGAAGCAACAAGGAAGAGAGACATCAGGATAAAGCTCTTCCACAGACCAAGCAGACCGACGCAGGTTAGCATGCACAGTCTTGTACTTAGTGAAAAACTGGAATGCTCAATGACACACACGCAGGGTAAAATTTAATCTACTGTATAGCTTGAGTTTGGAGACAAGAGCAATAAACCATCTATTAGATTCTCTAATTAAACATACAGTATAAGCCGTGTACGCAACCTGAGCCAACTGTCGTGGGCTGGCCAGGACAGCTGGCATATAAGTCACAGAAAGTCGTGGGCGTGGCTCATGCAGCAAAAAAAAAAAAAAAAAAAAAAATATGCAGGTCATTCAGATTACTTGATACATCACATTACAAACCTGAGTTGAGAGCACTACTGTCAAACAGTTAAGTAAGAACTCTTGATAAGAATGGTCACTGTAAATAAGTAAGTGAATGACTTGGGACAATACATGTTTGGCTTCTTTTTGTCCAGGTTAGACTGCACTGATACTGGTTAAAGGCCTGAGCAGTGGTCTAATCTCATAGAGGCGTCGTTATCTCGACAAAATTCCACTAGCGGAGGTCAGAGAAGGTTTTAAGCCAGACAGTCAGGGCTGTGACACTAGCTGCACTATTGATTCTCATTTGTTTTATCCAACTTGCACTGAATCCATGCACTAACTTGCTCATCTACCCACTCTGAATGCATGAGTGAACTTTGAGTACAGTCTGTAAAGCTCAGCCACAGTGTGTGCCTACAGCGGAACCAATGGAAAATCCTCTGTCCTTAAAAATCGGTGTGGAAACTTTCCTCTGGCTACAGCCAGGAGGCAAAACCACCCAAAGACACAGACCCTGTTCTTTAGGTAAATGGAAATATTATACAGTTTAATGGTGCTGGGTATTGAACCTCAAAATGATTTTGATACAGACCGAAACCTGGCACCAAGTACTTAAAACTGTCAAGTTGGTAAAGTTTGCACTGATTGTCTGGTTGGATTCATAAACTCAGTTTATTCTTTTATCTGATCGTGCCTAATTTAAACACTTATTTTTTTAAAACCAAGTTTAGGTTGTTTTATCTAGACAAAGGTCTTACAGGGCTGCAAAAAGGTATAAAGTGGTATTGGAACCAAATCTCAGACATTTCAACTGAAGCCATTTTTTAAAGCAAAAATGCCCCAAATCCCCAACTTTTGTGAGGAATCATATCCTCATGAAAGTGCTGATCTTTTGAGATCATAAACTAAATATCTTTTGGGGTTTTGAGTGTTGGTTGCACAAATAAAGCTATTTGAAGACGGCCGCACTCTACAGTAAATGTCTTCTTTTTTTTTGTTTGGTTTTCTTTTCGCAACCCAGATCACTGCAGAAGAAGTGGAGAGAGCAAGGAGGTAAAAGCTGGCAGCACAAAATGGCAGCCACAGATAAATAAATAATCAAGGATTGACACCTGATATGTATGTATGCATGCTAGTTTGGCTTAATCCTCAGTTAGGATAGCAGCCGGCCATATCTATGTATTAACAATCAGTCTAATTATTCATCAAAATAATACCTTCAAATCCGCAGTAATAAACTTATAATCCAATAGCTCAGTGACTTGTCCAAAATGCATCTACTGGAGATGCATTCAAAAGTATCTACTGGAGGTTTGTTCATTCCAGTTTTGACTCCATCACAAAAAAACCAGAGACACACTGAAACCTGTGTCATCTTGCTACAGTCATTTCCCCACAACCGGTGGCCACGCCCCCATCCATGTCTGCTGCAAGCAACTGGTAGCTCTGTCCCTCCTGAGCCACCATACAGTCACATCCGTTAAGGATTTGAGCAAAAACAAACGGGCAAACACGAATCGCGGTTCTTTTAACAAATGGAAGAGACTGTTGGAAGTTGGACTTGCAACCTGACGCCCCTTTCACTCTCACACACACACACACACACACACACACACACACACACACACACACACACACACAAGTCCTAAATGGAGTGACATCTCGCCAGCTGACGGCCTAGTTTAAAAATAGATGGTGGGCTACAAGCTACTCCATCCTGCAAGCCACAAAAAACATCAACCAGCGCCTATAAGCGTCGTTAGTAAACAATCGAAGCAGCCGCTAACGCCAAGGACAGGACTTTGAGGTTATCGTCGAGGGTGTGAAACGCCATGTGCACCTTCTAAAAGAGGAACGGAGGTTATATTAACACCCACGGTCTTAGAACAGGCGCATTCGGTCTTCACAGCTGTTGTCCAGCCCAACATTTACATATAAAAAGCAGAAATGACGGCGTCAAAGTTACCTTTCCGGCCTAACTGTGTGCAAGGACGGTGCTGCGTGTCTCTCTCTCGTGCGTGCGGACAGAGAAGGCGCTCGTGACGCTTCGGGCTCGACGATAAGTGGACGGAATCAGGAAGGAACGGAGCCACGCCATTGGCTGGCAGTGGCTCACGAGGCAGGCGAGTGCGAGGAGGGATGCACGTTCACCATGAGGAGTCAGGCTGACTTCACGTCCCAAATGAGGATGAAGAGGATGCGGATTTTGTCAAATTTTTATTTGAGCAAAACAGCATCACTTTTATTAAACACAATGTATATTTATATATACACACACACACACAGAGCAAGAATGTTTTTGTTTTAGGGGAATTGTGGGAAAGGTAGTATTTGTTCGTGTGAGGATGAGGCACTATGCGGAAAGATGACGCATCATGAGTACGTGCACACAAGCAGGGATTTCCGATGCGGTGGTTCGTTGTTGGCCACATGTCACTCTCTTTTCGCATCACGAATTTAAAAGAGAATATGGCGCGTGTGTCTGCAACAAGATGCAGGCCAAAGATGTCTAGACGGCTGGAGGACAGCTGGACAGCTGAATAGAACCGTCCTTTCAGCAGCACTTGATGGCTTCATATAAAGTAATCTAGCCTAAACGTATTGACCTAATACATCCCAGTTTTAGCCCAAATCTAGACGTCTTGTGACCTGCAAATCACCAAGTCAGTTCTCACTGGAAAGCTTTTGATAGAAGATGCTGTGATCCTGGAGTAAGCCTTTAAAATGTTTATCCTTAATATCAACACCTTATTTTTGCTAAAGTGTTTAAAACATGCATTCATTTAAATTGGAAGCGTGTTCTGTAGGCCTATATAGGGCTGTTTCCCCCCTCAGAGTATGAAAATGTACATCTACTTGAATTTGCATTGAGGATTTGCACAATTGTGCATTTTAAAGAGTGACTGCATGGGTACTTCATGTGGAGGATGCAGTAATGAATCACCATGACTATATGGAACAGTGGGTTTCCCCCACACATCTGACGTCTCATCATTACAGGGACTGGATTTCATGCAGCTGCCCAGTGCAGTGAGTGCAGCATCAGATCAGAGCTACAGTGTGATGGAACCCTGCTGCAGTGACCTTGAGACTTTGTCGGTGTTAAATCCAAGTGCGCCATCTACTGCCCGGATGTGCTCAGTAAACTATCTCGGCAACACGTGTCTTAGTTTGGAAGGAGTTCAACAAAAGAATAGTTGAATTTATTGATTCAGTATATTCATTCAGCCTCAAAAACACATCTCTAGTATTTTGTAGTGATTACGCCCCAAATATATACACATATATACACACATACAGCAATTTTTATTTATGCTGTTTGTGTGTATATAATACATATGTATATGTGTATGTATATATATATATATATATATATATATTGTATATATCAGTCACTGTATATGCATATACACATATTTTGTACATTCTAAATATATTTTAATACTGTGCTGAGCCTATGCAACAAAATTTCATTCCGTAAACACTTGTTGCATACTCGAATGACAATAAATTAACATTTACTTTTAGCAGTAAATGTATGTAATGGTCTGCTTGATCTTTGTCCCACACTTTGTTGTTATATGTCAAAAGTAAAATTACTGGCTGACTCACTTCCTGTTTGTTAGTTAGAAAAGACTTACTGGGGTCATGGCCCCTAGCTAACTGGAATCCTACAGTCAAGACAAGAAAAGTACAAGGAATGGACTAACTATCTATTTGTGTAACAGTCCCTCCCTTACATGCTCACTTACTGTGTATAAGAAGCAGGCACGGAAAGTATTTTTCTTGCTCTTTGCTGTGGAGACCACTGATCTCTGTATGCTTGGAATCCATTTGCAAATGCCATGAATTAAACTTACAGAAGGACAGATCTTTGTATTTTGCCTTTACTGAGCAATGATTTCCACCACATGTATATTCTGAATGAGCTGGTGAATGAAAGCACAGTGCTCAGAATATCTGTGATGAAACTATGATTTAAAGATAGTGGAGGAAGAGTTATTCAAATTATTTACATATGTAAAAGTAGCAATACCACATATACAAATACTTATTTACAACTAAAAGCCCTGCATTCGAAATCTTAAGTACAAGTACCGAAGCAACAAAATGTACTTAAAGTATCAAAAGTAAAAGTACTATTATGCAGAATGGTCCCTGTCAGTGTAACTAGTAATTTCAGTTGTCAGATAAAAATAGTGCAGTAAAAAATACGACATTATTTTCTGACAGTTTGTGTAGTTGAAGTATAAAGTAGCATAAAATGAAAAGTCAATTAGAAGAAACTCCAAATTGTCCTTATGTGCAGTAAAAATATAAGCTCTTATCCAGCAGCTTTGCAGTAAACTAGAATGCAAATTGAACCTCACATAGCTTCACATCTTTACCTTGCCTTACAGCTTGTTTGAGCAGGAAAAAGACCTATTTGCAACGGTTACAATAATTAAACTATGAGTGCCTATATTCATTAGAAAGTGGCAGCACTGGGGAATAAGAAAAGGCGCTCAGTTGGACGGAAATCTAAAATCTACCACTGGTCCTAGAGAAAATTACTGGGTACCACTTTCTAATAATGGTTAATAAGTAATTCAATAATGCTTTATAGATCAGTAAGCCATTCATAACAACAACAGACTGCCAGGTTGTGAAAAATGCCTCGGGTTGGTGTTTAGGCTCCTCCAACATGACACCTTTATCAGAAAGACTACTCCACTGGACCATTTGACCTTCAGGAAAACAACCCCTTTGTCTCATTTTTCATTTGAACCTGCAGAACTGATGGTTTATTAGAAAGACAGCCCACAGGTGCCCTGGTAACCTAAAGGTTGAGGGCCACCTCATAACTCCAACGTTAACACTTCATATCCTGGCTGGGGGGCCTTTTGTTGCATGTTACTTTTCTCTTCCCATATTTCCTGCCTCTCTGTTCTGCCTGTCAAATAAGAAGGCAAAATGCCCCCTCCACACACACAAAATAATTCTTCAAACTAAAGAAAGACTTTATTTTACTTACTAACGTTTAAAATTTGATGACTTACTAGAAAGTGAGAAACTCGTGAGCCTTTATTAATAAGAGTGAGAGAGCTGGTTTGCAGATTCTCTTCCCTCATTCTGCTATATATTTTTGAGGAATTGGCTAAATATGAGCTCCTCCCTTTATGAGTCCACATCTGCTGTGATATTTTCTGAAAATATGACATGAATTTCCATTGCTATGCTAATGTCAAATCTATGTGCGAGTCAAACATATGCATGTGTAGTATTCAGACCATCGCACTGTGAGTTTAATTCTTCCTTTTCATACAGCATGTCCTTACAAACATGCCATTACCTCTGCTAGGCTGCCCTAACGGCAAGACTAATTTTCTCCAGCGGAGCCTCTCAGTGACTCAGACTGAAGTGGTACTGGGCAGATTCCAGGTGTGAACATGTGCAACTGTGCGAGCAGACTAGGAGTCCCTGGAAATAGCCTCCATGCTCAGTGGAAAAAAGGTCAATAAAGACTTAAGACCCATCATTTCCTTCTATGCTGTGCATGTCCTGATACAGACCAATAACCAGATAGTTTTTTAAGTAATACAACTTCCCCAATTAGCTGAGTTTGCATAATATGTGTGGTCTGTGAGGGAGCTTCTTGTTATGGCCATATACAAAAGCAAAATGAACAGGCTAACCATTTATCCCGTCTTTTTAGTACAGCAGCTTAAATCAAGCTGTATTGCACACAGTTTCAGATGCATCATTAAAGCCATTTGACTGTCATGCACGCGCGCACACACACACACACACACACACACAACATGGTGTTGTTGTTTATTTTAAAGCACAGTTCTTTGCATTCAGCTCAGTCTAAGGGCTTTTTGGTGCGGCCCAAAAGATGTAGTGTAATGTCAGAAATAATTTGATGTCAGAAATAGTGACCCAGGATTTGAACTTTGACAGATAAATAATAACGTGCTATAACATTACAATATAAATATTGCGTTTGCGTCTGGGTAGTTTGGGACAAAGGGCATAACGTGTCAAGACAGTTGTTAATCACAAAGTAAAAAAAATAATTCACAGCTGATAGTGAAAGATATTGAGGTGTTGCAGATGTGTGTAAAGTGGTGCAAACACATCAGCTACCAGCTGTTAACAGCTAGAGACAAACACATAATGTACTGTGGCGGACGGAGCCCCAGGAGGGGGCCCGGCCAAGTATGGGGGAGCGTGTACGTCCCGTACGGCCACGCCCCACCTGGATGGGAGCGCACCTGCGAGCCGTCGGGTAACGAGCGACTAAGCGGTTAAGTGTCCTACGTCGTGGTGAATCCTGCCTCTCAAGAGCCAGTCTGTTACAGTACAGTGTATGTACATGTGTCATATGTGTGGTTACTGCATTTGTGTATAAATGCAATTTAGTGTGATATAGATTTATTACTGTTAATTGAATGTTTTCTGTTATATAGATCAAACTGTAGTCGAGTAGTGGTGGAAGCTGCTGTATATGCTGGATGGAAAGTCAAGGTACTGGGAGTCACATGGTTTGAATTGGCCTGTTAACTGCGTTGGGCACTGGGAGAACTTTTGAAAAGTGCCCTTCAGTGGAATAAATTCTCATATGACTCATACAAATGTAAGAAGACACCGTAAAGGTCAAATAGAGGATCCCTGTGACGAGGTGTCGTATATAAGGAATTTGAGCAGTCACCTATTGTGCATTTTATCCTTTGCTTGAGCAGCTGCACTCAAGAAAAATCTAGTTTTATTAACATTACAATGACAGAATACACCTTTTGTTTTGTTTATTTGTTAAACTGGTTGTTTAAAATCTCATCTTGACTCTGTACATACAATCTGCAGCAGACACATATACGTCAAGCATACGTGGGCTTAAAATTACTAGGCTTGCTCTTGGCTGGTACAATTACATCATTAAAGTCCACAAGCCCATAAAAACTGTGATTGTCCTCAAGACAAAGATTAAACCTAGTGATTTACTGAGGAAGAACACAGGTTTAGTTCATTTCTAAGTGCTGGTGTGCACGGGTTAATGCCGAAGGGGCATCAGATCTGTGGCTTCTTAATGATCACAGATTTCAGTAGTAGAAAACGCTCTCCTGTGACTTCACCAGCGAATTTCTGCTCTGTTTTCTTCACCTGGGCTCATTTAAAACAGTTTTTATTAGTCTTTTGATAGCGATATACAAAAACAACTGGTTTCAATCAAGTACAGGCCACAGAGAGGCTATAACTCTTAAATACAATAAGTCCTTTGATTAGTTTGTAATTCAATCATTTCTTTGTACACAAGCAGGCACAAACACACACATTTTCTCTCTTCGACTAAACTAATTCCTGTTTTACCTTGGCCAAATTCCAGTCCTCAACTATGTCAGTTCGAACCCTAATCCCAATTCCCCAACAAATATCCCGCATTAAATCTGCAACTTTTCACACCTGGATTAAACAATCTACATACAGTGTGTTAATGAGTGACCTCTTTGTGGTCTTTATGCGATACTGAGCCTCATCATTCAGAGAGTGTTATCAATCTTTTCATCCATTTCTCAGCACGAAAGTGAATAGGCATATTTCCCAAAATGTAGAACTATTTAAAGCAACAAATCCTGACAAGGATTTTGCTCTGACAATAAAATAGTCCTTCCAATTTGCCCTGTTTTCTCCTCACAGGCAAACTGCACCTTTTCACACCCCCACAGTTGAACAGGTCTGGCATTTAGGGTTGAGGTATTGGACATGTTGCGACTAGCGTGCATCAACAGGTGATACAAGACACGATATCCTGTCATTGACTACCATGTTTTCTATTCAAACACAGCCCCCTGTGTTTTCTTGCAAATTGCTTGCTGTCTTACCACCAAAGTGACAGTGGCATGAATGTGCTGTACCGTGGCTTCCTGTGAAGATCGATAAGTTCGGCTGAACTCCCCAAATGACAGGTTAGTCAGCAATTGCTTCAAAGAAAGTGCCAGACAAAGTTGCTTTAAACCACAAGTAAAACGAGAGCATTTGTGAGAGACTGTGATGCTGCACAGAAAGGCAACGAGATACATGAGACAAGATTTGATGTTTGGCTCCTTGTGTTGATGACATGTAAAGTCAAACATGAGACTTTTGTCCTCAAATAGGAAATAAATCATTTATTTGGGGCTTTTACCTTATTTCGATGTTATTTAGAGTCCCATAGTGGGTAAGAGCCCGTTTCCTGTCATTTTGGGGCTGCCGGGAATTGCTCTGGGCGTTTTCAGCAGAGGTGTCAACACCTCCCTTCACTCGCAGTTTAAATCCAGAGAGACAAGCTCTGGGGTGTCAGTGTCCTGCGTGCAGGGACAGAGACGCAGCGATGGATTTCTACCCGGCGCTTCTCTCCGCTATTCTGGTCTGTGTTGTCAGCGATGATATTCCTAAAGACGGAATACACTGGACATACGCAGGTATGCTTTTCGTCTTCATTTTTTAAAATGTTTATTTCGTTATGTATTAAAGAAAAAAAGAAAACACCAACTGCTTATTTAAACTTCAGAAGTGACAGCACTGGACTGGGTGGAAGGCGGTTTGGTGCGTAAAACGCCCGCCTGCCCAACGTGCATTTGCTTTGGCCAAAGACGCAGCGGATAACACGCACTTTCTCCAAGTTGCTGAAGTATCATCAGGCTATTATTGTTATTCGACAGCCACCCGAGGCATCTGGGTGGGCACAGGTCTCACGTCACCGCTGTCAGACTCTGGTTACATCGACAGCTTGTGAAGACCGTCACAGAAATAAATGATTAGGTGCTGCGTGCACAGATAATCTGGCAGGGAATCTGCTAGGAAACACACACACACACACACACACACACACACCGCTGCAAAAGCATCCAGTTGAGCGGGTCCTGGGCCAGTAGGCTCCAACCGACAGCCTGTGACATGTTGCAATGCCTCACAAACAAGTGCTAATTGTTCAAACCCTGCAGTTTTCTTCTTCTTTCCTTTTACAACGTGATGGCCGGTCCTGCGTTTTGTTCACACAGAGGGAGCTTTGGACCAGATGCACTGGCCGACCGAGTACCCCGAGTGTGGCGGCAGGAAGCAGTCCCCGATTGACATCCAGCGGCGCAGCGTGAGACACAACCCAGACATGTTGCAGCTGGAGCTCAGCGGATATGATGCGCAGAAGGGGCATTTCCTCATGTCCAACAACGGCCACTCGGGTGAGACATGGCCACATGAAGAGTTTGGAGCCCGTTGAACACTCAGCAGCACCATGAACTCACCGTTAAAGGACCATGCCGCTGTTTGTGCTGCTCCAGCCCCTTGGACTATATGAACCAAACCAAACCAAATGTGACTGCTGACCATTTCAGTGTCACGAATTTCACATTTTGGAAAGTGTATTTCGTGCTTTTCTGGCAGCCGCTGATTTCACCAGTGTCCTTGCGGTATAAGGCTCAGTTGGCACGGTCTCAAAACCTCTGGAGTTGTATAATCCATCACAGTGAACATCAAACCTGCACGTTTTCCAGGGACCCAGTAAGGTTTATGGTCACTGTGGTGGATTACACAACTCAAACAAGTCTTGCAGGTCTGTGATTTCCTTGCAGAAATCAATTATAACTAATTACCTCTCAGTCAGGAAAACACATTACACAATCTGAGACGTTATAGCATTTATGTATAGTATTTGTGATTTGCTTGAATGAAACACTTCTAAATATCTTAACGTCTTTATGTTCCCATCAGTTCAAATTGACCTGGCTCCCACTATGGTAATCACCAAGGGCCTCCCAGGAAAGTACACAGCTGTCCAGATGCACCTGCACTGGGGCGGCTGGGACCTGGAGGCCAGCGGAGCGGAGCACACCGTAGACGGCACCCGTTACATGGCAGAGGTTGGCTTAAATAAAGATTTTAAGAAAGAGTTTAAAAATGAAAATTTGCCTTGATAAAGCATGCCGCGCACGCCTGGCGCACCACTGCAGTCACGACAAGCCTTTAATACACAATGCAGCTTCTTTACATTAAAGCCCGCAGTCAAACAGACCTGTGCAGCGGAATGCTTAAGTGAACGTGAGTTACAACTAAGCTGCTTTTGTACAGAAACTATTAGACTGCCTCAGTTCACTCCCACAGTGTAGAACAGCTAATTGTTACAAAAGACCATCAATGTGTGTTATGGTTGGATTGCATCAATAAGAAAACCAGATCTACCATTAATTTGAATACTGATCCCCGCCCTCTTCTTTGACTCCATTTCTGAGAAATGTACGCCGTTGTTTTCTCCTGAACATTTTACTGCTAATGTATCTCTTGCTGCTTATGAGCTAACCAGTTTGCCTGTTCGTGGACATGTCACCTGATTATCTGTTAATACACTTTTATGTTATTTGATGATCTATCTGCCTTTTAGTAGAAATCTTTCCATTTCAAAAGCAGGTCACTGGGCATGTTTTGGCACCTAACCCGTTCTGCATTTCTACCTTGTCTTTCAGCTCCATGTCGTCCACTATAACTCTGACAGGTACAAGAGCTTTACTGAAGCCAGAGATAAACCAGACGGGCTGGCAGTACTCGCCTTTTTCTATGATGTACGTAAGCAACAAATTCTTTTATTCCCGTACCTCTGTGTTCTGCTTTTTCTGACCACCAGATTGTTCAACATCTACACAGGATGCCAGCACTATTTCTAATATATGACCACCAGTTCCGCTATAGGAAGTTAACCACTAAAAACGTCTTTGTATTGAAGAAATATAATTTGCCCTTTGATGTGTATGATACTTTGTTTCAGTCATCCTGCTGGGTTGAAAGGGTCTACTGAGTGTTCATTTGCATGCCGACATACTGAATGAGTGTTTGTCTCCAGAGGAATTCTCTGGATCTCATGCAGTCAGCGGCTCTCAGCTGTGAGAGGTCGTTGCTGCAGCAACACCACTGCTGGCATCTGCCGTGATAGCAGCGCAGAGTGGCTGAGCGTTAATGCTATTTGGACAAACTCATTAATAACAAATGGTTAAGATTCATTGGCATGGAACGTGTTGCCTTTTGCATACACGTTTTGTTCTGTCGTATCAACTTTGTCAAGTCACCCATTGTGTTACGTTCTGTCTTGTTTCACCTATTAGGTCTAACAATAGTGTTATTTCTAAATAAAATAATAAAAGCACTGTTTTTACACCAATGCAGGTAGTAATACTATTATACGTGTACGTTTATTGACTGTTCCAGAGCATGTTCTTGCAATAAGTTGTCACAGCTGATGTTTGCAGCATTGTAGTGTCGAAAGGGTTTCACACTCATGTATTTCAACCCAAGAAATGAAGTGTCAGCACGCAGCCTTAGAAAAAATAACAAGCTGAGCTCAACATTCAAATAATATTGTCTCGTTTTGACAGAACCTTTAAGCTTTAAGTTTCACTCAGCTTTGGTTTACTTTCAGGACGGGCATTTTGAGAACACCTACTACAGCGACTTCATCTCCAACCTGGCCAAAATCAAGTTTGCAGGTGAGTTACTGTGCACAGAAATGTAAATAGCTCTCCTTGAGTTGAGTGTTTGCGTCTAATGTGACTTTAATGTGATCCTGACAGGTCAGACCATGAACATTTCGAGCCTCGATGTGCGCTCCATGCTCCCAGAGAATCTCAACCATTTCTTCAGATACCAGGGCTCCCTCACCACTCCACCCTGCTACGAGAGCATCCTCTGGACTGTGTTTGATACACCCATCACTCTCTCACATAACCAGGTACAGCAGACAGGAAGGGACTTTGTTCCAAAATTGTGAGGTTTTGAAAAAAGAAAAAGGCCTGTGATGTACAGCTGATAAAAGTATTCTGTCATATATGGAACCTTGCTGTCTCATTTGAATGATACCGTCTTATTTTGAATATTATGAGGTGCAATGTCATAGGTTTGTCTTCTTCTCTGTTGTGTTCAGATCAGGAAACTGGAGAGCACTCTGATGGACATTGACAACAAGACCATATGGAACGACTACCGCATCGCTCAACCTCTCAATGACCGTGTGGTGGAGTCTTCTTTCCTGCCACGCCTCGGGAAAGGAAGTATGTGTCATGTTGTGACAAGTCAGAGTTTAGTCCTCAGAGTTGATATCAGGCATATCCAAAGCCTGAGTCTAACCCTCGACATTTTCATTGCCCTCTTGTCTTACCAGCATTTTGTCGGCAAGATGAAATTGAATCCAAGCTTCTGAAGATCGAGGGTCTGATAACATCTCTTGGAAAGCATATGCATTCAGGTGAGCTGTTAGTCAGAAAAACTGCTAAAGGTGGCCAGATGTGAAATATAAGTGCCCATATTTACTCTGCAACATTTGTCTCTTACTCCCTTAAGGTGGACCTCTCCCCTCGAGGCCCACCAGATATGGTGAGTCCTTTGTTTACATTCTGATTCAAGCTCGAACTGTGATTTGTGAGTGTGGATGATTAAAAGAGATGGATATTTCTTGCTTTCCAGTCTCATTCTAGTTTCTCTGTTTCCCTCAGAACCTCATGCTCTGTTTCCTCTGGTGCTCAACTTCCAGGAGAAAAATTCTGGTAGTTATGCTTTGGCCCGCCTCAGCCATCCCATGGCCCTCGCCTCCTTCACTGCTTGCATGCACGTTCTGCCCCAGGTTGAGGGGGTCCACACTGTCATCTCCTACGCCAGTAACGGCAACGACAACGAGCTGATGATCTCCATCGGCGCAGACAGAGATGCAAGAGAGGTGGGCCTCTGGATTGGCAACGAGTTCGTCAACCTGCCATACAACTTCAAGTCAGACAACTGGGCCAACTACTGCATCACCTGGTCATCCCACACTGGTGGCACAGAGCTGTGGGTCAACGGCATGGTGGGCGAGCAGCGGTACCTGAGAAGCGGTTACACAATCAGCACTGGTGGTGTGTTCATCCTGGGCAAAGACCAAGATGGGTATCTGGGTATCTCTAATGCCGACGCCTTTGTGGGTAAGATGACTGACGTCAATGTGTGGGACTATGTGCTGACCACAGCAGACATCCGGGACCAGATGTCATGCGAGAGGAACAGCACTGTGGTGGGAAATGTGTTCAGCTGGGGAACCACCAAACTTAGTCTGTATGGAGGGGTGCAGCTGGACAGTCAGTACAGATGCTGAAGAGGCACAGCTGCTTCTGTTGGCGCGAGCTTTAAAATGCTTCAATAAACCAAAATATCACTGCTGATGGTGGGAATTTTAAATGTGTATGGCATACGTAATAAAATGTCTTTCAGGGCCCTGTAAGTCAGTATTTAATGCAAACTGTATCTTATAGCTTCAGCCATGTATTGTATTCATATCTTTGCATTATTAATAAAGGCTTACAAATGACTTGTTGATTTGTTTAATGACTCAAGCATCCATTAACATCTCTATAAAGCTGCATTTAGTGCACACAACAAGTTTGACAGTATTTTTAGGCAGCATTGAATTGCAAAATGCTCTTTTATTTTTCCCAATAGTAACCTCAAACAAACTATACAAAAAGCGATTGTGTAAAAATTTTTTGTAAAGTAAAAAAACTGAGGTAATTTAAAACATTTCCTGTCCATTACAATAACCCCAAGGGAGAAGACTTCCTCTCCTTTGAATGCTATCATTTTTCTTCAGAATGCCGTGACCCTCACTGCTTCCTCCAGACTTTCTTTGCTCTCTTTCAGTGGCACATCCCCATCACCCAGTTTGATCTCCACTTTGTTCCTTTTGGCGAACATCTGGCAGATCTCCAGGAAGGTCTTGTTCTTGGTCTCTGGGACCACCAGCCAGATGTAGACCAGTGTGACCAGACAGATGAAGGAAAAAATGATAAAGCTATATGAGCCCAGACCTCTCTGGAGGGAGAAGGGGGAGAGGAAATGTGATCAGTGTGTCCTCAAGATGAAATGTTGCAAATTTGTTAGCCAGAAACGGCAGCCAAGGTGAGGTCATGTGTCATTTGCACGCTACATTTGTTTGAATGAATTTTTTTGCTTTCTGTTACTCAAACAAATCCCACTCTTGTTTACTTTTTGGTTTGAAGACGAAGACTTGAGAAGAAGTAAACATGAAAGAAGCTAAATGTTTATGTTTATCTCTAAAATTAAGACTCAGTCCATTAGTAAAGATACAATGACAAAACTGCTCCCAATAAACACAGACTAATGTTACCTCTGCAAGAAGAAAGAGGATTTGAAGAAGAAGATTGATTAAAAGACTGGATACAAGATGTCTCTTACTTCACTGTAAAGCCCATTCTCAGTGTATGTGCACTGAGGTTTCAAGTGTCCACATCATCCTTGTGTAAGCTGCACACTGCACTATAGCTGGCTTCCAAATAATTTGTGATGTCACAACGTCATGAGTCAATATGTATTAGCAGAAGCCTCGTTGTTTTCTGATCCGCTCCTATTTGCCCTGTCAAAGTTTTGTTACTGCATTATGCTGTTAATACAAACTCAACACTTTACACTTAAAAGCCCTCCAGCATTTCAGTGGACACAATCCCTTCATTTTCCAACAAGGCTTTTATTGTGAAACATTTGAAGGACCATGTGGAAAATTGAGTGACTTGCATGGTTCCCATGTGGTACTTTAAATGTAGCTCTTGCCATGTTTTGGCACTTACGTTACTACAAAGTACAGTTTGGCGCGGGCATTAACACACAGTGACACAGCGACTGAAATAGGACAATAACACTTATGATGAGTAATCCAGAACAACAAAGCTTTGAAGCTAGTATGATTATATTGTTGAATTTATTAAATTAAACATATGGAAATGTAGCTAGGATGCACATTATATGATGGGCCCCAGGCGTTTATCCACCATTGTTTATTCCCAGGCCAGTATTTGGGGCCAGCCATTTTTTGTTTGTGGCGACCACACCCCCGGTCATTGTTTGATACTCTGCTTTTATTTGAGAAAATGCGGTAGTTTTCCCATTCGCTATTTTCTACTTACAGATCCTAAAGGAAAAGTTAGACATTTTGGGAAATGTTGCTAAGGAGTTGGTTGAGAAGATTGATACCACTCTCATATCTGCCCATTAAATTTGAAGCTACAGCTAGTAGATAGTTAGCTTAGCTTATCATAAAGACCGAAGGGGGGGCAGCTATCCTGGCTCTATCCAAAGGTAACAAAATCGGCCAAACAGCCCCACTAAAGCTATAATATCTCATTTGTTTAATCTGTACTAAAACCAGAACAGAACAGAAGGACAACTTGTGGTTTTACAGGGGGTTATGTGCAGGATTATTTCTTGGCTGGGACCAGTGACTCCCTATAGTCTCCACAACCTCATGGTGAGGACAAAATTGTGTGCGTGGTAGTGGTACTGATGGGATAGGGTTAATCTTAACCTTGACAAAGGTCTATGACCGAAACGTTGCATTTTCAATCAACTTAGTGCTAACAGTGTTCATGAATTCTAACTTTCTTTTATTGGGTTAAATAAAAAGTAAGTCTGCAAATCCTAAGACAGACAACCAGTATATACTGAAGTAAAGTCATTCAAAATAAAGTTTAAATGATCATATCACAGTCAGGGTGTGACTTGAATTGCCTTAAAAAACTTAAAAAACATCTGAAACTAATTACATTTCAGAATAATCAATTTTCATTCCCCCAGTGTAAGAGTTTTTAGAAATTGTGTAACTGACCTCTAGGAAGGGGAAGACGAGGCCAACAGTGAAGTTGGAGAGCCAGTGGACGGAGCCTGCGACCATGAAGGCAGCGGGCCTGGCCGACTGCCTGAACATCTCAGTGGTCACCACATAAGGAATGGGACCTGGAGAGCACAGATGGGTTCAACTACGACCAAAACACTCGAGACGCGTCATTACTCTTCAGGTTCACAGTGAGGATGCTCATGTCTCAAACAACTGAGTGCAGATTTACAATGTATCATTAGATGTCTCGCCATCTAAACAACACTTCAGCTAATGGAGCACCCCGTTGTAATCATTGTGTGTGTAAGTAACCACCGTCGGGGTCAGACTCACTGGGTCCTATGGCATGTCCTACGACGTAGATGATGACACAGGCGATGCTGACGTACGGCATCCACGTCACACTCGCCTGTCAACACAGACCAACAGCTGCTGTTATCATTAACTGGGCGTACTGATGCTTTCAAACAGGAACAAATGCGTAATAAAATCTCTTAGATGGCGTCACTGTGTGGGAGTCCATGTTAACGGCTTCACTAAGAGGATTATGAATGTGCCTATTCTCTGTGTTTTTCTTTAGATTGTGCCTTTGCTTCTATACTTGCAAAGATTTAAAACTACCGGTCTGTTGAAAGTGCTGCCTGGATTTTCGATCCAGGTGAGATTACAGGGTTACAGGGGTGGGTGGGGGTGTGGTTCTGTGTAATGGCCAATGTTTCTAATACATGTGACTCTGTTTGGATTTCTCAAAGTTCTCATGACCCCAGCAAATAGAGATGGCAAGTCATCATTTCATTTTCCAGACCAAGGTCTGAAAAGTATAATATAAGGTAGCACAGTGACGCATTTTCTGTTGTGTCAGCTTTGTACTCCAGCACACTGGAATTGAATGAAACAGTGACCACGAGGATAAAGTGCTGACTTTCAGCTTTAAAGGGATGGCTCGCTCTGTCATGGCGATGGCCAATTCAGACATTTTTTGCCCCTTTTTATTTTGCTCTTTTGTCTGTCATTCAACTGAACTCAAACTTTAACTAATCTCAGAGTTTGCCAATTCATCCCTGTCCTGTAGAAGTCCCCAGTTTTAGTCACAGCAATGATCTAGTCACAGTCAAGTCAATTTTATTTATATGGTACAATTTAGAAATCACAAATTTTCCTCAAGGGGCTTTACAATACAAAACAAAAAAGAGAAGCAAAAAGTGAAGATGGCTGCAGTACAGGCCTGGACAGTGTCTGCTGATATGTGGGTCACAGACTTGGGAACCACATATTAACTATAATGACTTCCTTTAATTTTATTGTAATTTGCACTATAATTTTAAATTGTGGGATCATGTATACACAAGGTCACAATTCCTACACAGTTCATGTAGGAATCTTCCTCAGAT
This sequence comes from Gadopsis marmoratus, assembly GCA_036023855.1. Taxonomy (NCBI): domain Eukaryota; kingdom Metazoa; phylum Chordata; class Actinopteri; order Centrarchiformes; family Percichthyidae; genus Gadopsis; species Gadopsis marmoratus. Next base: position 20,838 of record JAVQJF010121708.1, on the reverse strand, counting down.
TAAAGGTAAATGTCAGCACCATAATCTCACAGTCATTGTTTCATTTCAAATACAATGTGCTAGAGTACAGAGCAACAAAGAATGTGTCACGGTGCTTGCCTCCACTTCTGTTATGGAAAATTAAAATAATTATTAAACATCGGTTGTAAATGCCTCCTATGACTCAGTCTCCATAACAAATCTCTTGACCTCAAGGTTGACATTAACTGACATACAAGAGAACCACTAGAGAGCAGCAGAGTGACATGTTGATGGTGTGAGAAGCTTTCACGTGGTACCTGGAAGTTGAGAGCGACAGTGAGCAGCACACAGGCACAACAGCATATCCCAAAACCACAGAGGAGGAGCAGCCGTCGTCCAGTTGCCTCCACGATGAAGACCTGGTACAACAAATGACCTGTTCAGAAATACTGCCTCCTGCTGATGTGATCGAACAACAGACCCTCAAAGGTTTAATTGTTACAGCTTTTCAAACTTTTATTTAACAGGGCACCTACCGCAGCTATGGTCATGAAGACATTCACTGCACCTGTTCCCACGGTGACGTACTGGATATCATTCTGCTTGACTCCTGCAGTGGCATATATGCTGTCTGCATAGTAATAGATCTGAGGTGGGAGAAAGAAATGCATTATGGTTACAGAATAAGAGGAGAAGGATGATGTAACAGTTGTGTAGTTGAAAATGACTGAATGAAGCCAAATGATTGAAAATAGACCCTGTTTGTGTCTTGATGCTTTATCCAGAGGATTCAAAGACACTTTGATCTGCCGCCAGAACAGAAGAAGTAGATGTTTAAACAGTGTACTCTGATCTGGTGTTATATCTGAAGCAGTCAGCGTAGGCATCAGTGGGTCAAGGACAAGGACAACTGGCACAGCTCACCGCGTTGACCCCCGACAGCTGCTGGCCCATGTTCATGATGATGATGGAGACCAGCTGCCAGCGAAGGGAGCGCTGGGACAGCAGGGTGAGCACAGACAGGCGGCCCTCGGCCCTCTCCGACTGGTCCTCCAGACGCATCTCTGACAGCTCTGCATCCACGTCGTCGCAGCCACGCAGACGCTGAAGCGCTATGGGTGGCAAAACATACAGAATGCCATAATATACAGATTCCATTGCTAGTCTTTATTCCTCAGCCTCTCCCCCTGTCTCCTTGCCAGGGGAGGTATTTTCTTACCTTTCTTTGCTGTCTTCTCATCTCCTCTCTGGATGAGCATGTACCTGGGGCTCTCTGGGAAGAAGGGCAGCAGCAGGAGCTCTATCAGGGCAGGAATACCAGTCAAACCCAGCATGAGGGTCCAACCTGGATACAGGGGGAATGGAGAGATACATCTCTGGCCTGAGTCTCCCAATATCAGCTGTCAAGGATGTGCTTCAACATCTCACCAGTGAAAGATGTCAAACATTTACCTGTGGTGTTGCCCAATATGTTTCTGATGCCCAGCACTTGTGCACTGAGGATGCCAACGGTGATGAAGAGTTGTGGTATGATACCAAGAGCACCCCTGAGGTTTTTGGGAGAGAGTTCTCCCAGATACATGGGCACCACGTTGGACGAGAGACCTGCAGACAGGGAAAGACAACTTCCGATACATAAAAATGACTCTTATCCATCAATGATTACTTGAACAATTGAACATGCAGACCTGCACAGACGCCCACTATAAACCTGGCCACAATGATGATCTCATAGGACTTGGCAATCTCGCTGACTGCCATCATCACAGCGGGGACGATAGAGAAGACATTGTTGAAGAGGAGGGTGCCCTTCCTGTCAGTGTCGATGCATTCAAAGTCATATCAGACAATCCAGTATGCTGTTATTATTGTGCATGATAAAGGTGACATATCCACGCCCACATGGGGCTTAACATGTAGCATTACCTCCCGAGTTTGTTGACCAGAGGGGCCACCATCAGAGAGCCGAAGAAGCCTCCAAGCGGGTACATGGACACAGAGAGAGACCACAGCAGAGTTAGGAAGCTCCCCTCCATCGGTTTGCCGTAACGCTCCAGGTGGGTGGCATTATAGAACTGCTGCATGAACTGAAGAGAGCAGGACAATACTGAGAGAAAGACATCATCATATATAAGTGGCACCGGCCTCTACAAAACTTTGTTTTCTTTGCTTGGGTTACCAGTGATGGGGAGTTGATCACAGCCACGTTGTAACCATACTGGAATGATGAACCAAACGCAGATATGAGTGTTGCCAGTGCCAGGACCACTGTTAATCTCTGTCATGGGGGGGCGGGGTGACATCAGCGCACTATGTGAAACCTCATTCATCATCCGGGTTTACACTATTTGCACACTGTCGCAGAACAGACAAAACAAACACCAACGTGATAATTACATCTGGCGTGTTAACTCACCCCTCTCCTCTCCACAGGCTTTGCCCATTCCTCATTCTCCGCCATGGCTGTGTTTGGACTTGTGGTCACTTTCAGCAATAATAACTGCACACTTTGTTTGTACCACTGGATTCCGCCTGCCCTTTGGACACGAGATCAGAGAGCAGAGCAGTGGTTTACGGCTTGGCTTTGGTTATGGTTTTCGTGTTGCTGACTGTACTGTTATGCATGCAATACACTCAAGATATTAGAAGCTGCCAGTGGCTGAATGTTGATATCTTATATGTTTATTGCACTACACCTTCAACTAAATTGGTTCAATTTGTGAAATCTACAGCTGTCATTAAAGGCTGGAGATTTGTTATCGTCAAAATGATAACGCCACATGAGTGTCTTCATTGCTTACCCACCTGCAGGCTGGATTACAGAAGAAGTGCTATTACAAAGTAACAACACAATCCTGAAATCACAAACAGTTGGCAAAGACTTCAGTGTTGATCCTTCTGTTCTCACACTGAACGCAGTTAATATCACACTGATTACTAAATGTACTAATTTTCTGCAGAAACGCCACAGCTGCAAATCCCTTTTTATGTTTGCTTTTGGCTTCAATTTGTCGTGCGCTGCATTGCCTCTTATCTCTACAGCCAAGCCTGTTTGTCAATATGACGGCCCTGAGGCTGTTTGCTCTTAAAAGTGGATGTTATTTGCCCCAGAGAGGCCTCACTGCAAAAACAGGACTAACATGCAGTATACTGTATGTCTGTGAGCAGATAATGCTGGTGGCAAATGGGAATAATTAGAAGCCAGAACTATGTACTCTCAGAGCAAAATATCACAAAAGATGGAGTGTTAAGCAAAGCAGGATGGGTTGTAAGAACTATACAAAATGTTCTTGAAAGGATCTACAGTATTTATACTTTTTTTAAAGAAATAAGATCCAAAACTCTTTTCTGCATATAAATTGTACCAATATAGACTGTTAACATAGACCGTCTTTCCATCAACATTGAAAAGAAAATTCTTTATATCCAGCAAAATGAAAAAGAAAGTGTCATTGATGCAGGTGAATACAGAGTGGGACAACAGTGAAATTATTTCTGGCTCCGGTTAGCAGACTTGGTGTACAGGTGCAATAAAACTAAACTCAGTCATTCAGAGGAGGGAAACCTCTCAGCATCAAGTTTGCTCCAAACGATGGAGCCAAGTTGCAGCATCCCTCGTTTGGAAAATGCAACAAAGGTCACATTGACATGATATGTCATAAGACAGATAGACAGACATTGCATTGTGAGCTATTAATTTAAAGTCTGAGTTGATTATGAATTTTGAAAAAAAAAAAATCACAATGTATCTAGTGTTTCTGATGTTTTCTATTACATATGCAAAAATACCTCTGTCACTTCTAATTAAAATGGCCTGTTGCAGCTGTGACCTATTGCCCAATACTTTTGGTGGATGGTGTGTTAGAGATCTGGCTCCAGGAACCACTGACACAGCCAAATGAACAGCCTGCGTTGTGAAAAAATTTACTTCCATTAACTTGACTGGTGAATGGTCACCACATGCAGTGCAGTACGGCCCTCTGGTACTCTTAAGTACCAGAAGTTAATGAATTAAGTGGGCAGAGAGCCAGTGGAGGAGGGAGCAGGAATCTGTTCCTTAAAAGTGTTTCCACAGGCTCCAGTTACTTCAATGTCAGCCAAATCTCAGAGCCGACACACTGGATTCATGTCGGTAGGAAATACAGTAAGCGTTGGTCCTCTGTCATCCTCAAGGACAAAAAGAGAGGGCCCATTTTGGATGTCATCAGCATACACAGCACTGCCTTCCTCCGTTTTCCCAGACATGGTATTCAGTGCTCACTGTTACCGATGGTCCTGAGAGAATGAACTCTGCACCGCGTCGCATTAATTTAGACCACAGATCAAATTAGATTGAAGGAAAAACTGTATTTATGTTTTTAATATTTCCACCATAAACAGTACATAGTCTCCCTGTTCTGGAAATAATGTATGAGAACCAACTGCCCTGGTAAGACTGCAGTGTTGTTGCAGTGTAATGAAAAGTCTATCTGACCTCACATTTATTACACTAGCATCCACTCCTGCATTGCCTAATTCATCAAATAGAGCAAGACCATACAAGATCCATAAATCCACTTACTATGATGCCACCTACGCAAGCCTGACCTCTGTGAGAGTCAAACAATAATCACTTTAAGATAAGAGAAAATTGGATGTCAACATGGCGGAATTTCTCCTTCCTCACCTTTAAAAACAATCACCATGGTAATTAATCTTATTTGAATGCTCCTCATCTCTGAGGCAGGCTTAAGATTCAATGGGTCTTAGACAATATATTCAAGGGCTGAAGGAAACAGGAAGTGGCATCGTGGTTGTAAGCCAGGTCGGTCCCATGAGCCCCGTGGGGTTCAGTGGGTCCATGCTCCTCGTTGGTATGCATTTGGCCTGTAGCTCAGCTGGGCAAACAGGAGCCAAAAACAGTGGGGGTCAAAGGAGAAGTGAGACTCACGAGAAAGGCGCCGGTTTTAAGGAGGAAGGATGGCATGTGATGATAGGTCATGCATCCTGACCACAATGACCGCACTGATGTCGAGTTAATTTTGGTGGCATGTCTCGAGGCCGATGGGTTTTTGCAACAGCTGCCTGATGCAACTCTGGCGTATGTATTTAAGTGAATTGAACACTGACAGAAAACTGGGCCCACATTGTCATTTCATTTATTTTAAAGAGATGGTCAAATGTGATCATTTCTTGCACACAACCCTTTTGTAAAAACACCCAAAGTCATATTGAATATACACTGGAAAATGATTTTAGATTAAAGTTATATTGCAGAACATATTAAAGTGATAATACACACATACAAGCAACACAGATCCTTCAAGATGGTCATTTTAACAGAACAGCAGCTGTGGTCAGCTTAAGTTCATTCCCCGTTACATCTTTATCTTTCTTTTAGACTCACTTCACCAAAATGTGACTATGTGTACTGTTCCTTGTCGTGCTATAAGCAGTGTGTTTAGCCATATTTAGCAAGACAGTTCACTCTGTATGTTCAGTCACTGAAGACTGAAGAGAAGTGCAGTACTGGCGATGATGGTGCAGGACTGGAATGAGCAGTTTTTCAAGTTGCACACATTTGCTGTCTTCAGTTTAGGACAGCACAATCCTTTCACAGCCATCTTTCAAGACAAAGTATTACTTTCCTTAACTCAATCAGGTGCTAAAATGTGGCAAATTTTTCCCCATAAATACAATAATTGAATACTCAGTGGAACAAGATAAAAACTGAATATTCATTTCACAGTGAGAACAGAATGTAAGTGAATCCACACGGTACATGATAAATAAAGCTGCTAAACTGTCTTCCACAGAGTGTACAGCTGTTTATAACGCAACCAGAAAACATGTACTAAGACCAACTTAGTGAAACGGCACTTTTAAGGTTGACGTACAGCACATCTATAAACATACAATATGCATGTGCAACATTTTCAGCCTGCAACACTCAAAATGCTTCAAATGCTGGTGCACCGTCAGTCAAAGTGCAGGTATGTGAATTCTTCCTGTGACACAGCTGTGCGTGCACCTGCAGGCACCTGCCGTAATGAGGCTCAATACAAAGGAGAGACCTTCACGTCAACCTTTGTCTAGCTTCACATCCACAGACTCAACTATCATCTATCAGTCCGGACTCGACTGGTGCCGTCGTCCTCTCTCTATGTGGAGGTGTCCTGACCCGGCGGCGATCTGTGCGGGGTGTCACGCGAGTGCTGCACCTCTGCTCGACACCTGGAGCAGCAGCAGAGCGCGCTGCAGAGGCGTGTGCGGATTGGCTGAGTAAACAATACAAACATGATGCAGTTGGCTGCTCCCTGGAAGGTGTTGCCAATTCCCTGTTGGGTAAAAACAAAAGACTTTAAGGAGAGTATAACAGTGATAGATTACATTGGAATAAAGTGTCCCTTAATGGGTTGAAAATGTAACAAAACCTCTTAATATTATTATCTGAAATAACATATCTAAAAGAAATAACATCATATTATGAGTTAATTTAATGATTGTTCCCAGTGGACATTCATTCTTTATTTCACTACAATATCTACTTTAATTGACTAATAAAATAATGTATTTTCTTATGAACTATTGTATCATATGTTATAAAAGTTTCATAAAGGTCATCATAAAGGTTTATTTTGAACCCATTTAGGTTTATTACATTTTGAAAAAGGTTAGTATGCTATTTCTCAGTTAGGGAAGTATCAGTGAACACATGAACTTGATATGATGAACGTTGGATGATTCACAGATGTGACAGCATGCAATCGCACCATCACAAGTTTAAAAGCACACAAACTCCACCCACCAACACACACAGACACACACAAACTATAAAAAGATGAAGCCGTTTTAACAGGAGAAGCAAAGTGTAGATTACAAATCCTCTACATTGGACACCATTCGTGCAACAGAAACATTAAACTCACATGTAGAGTGACCAGCACTGGGTTCTGTCTGGCTGGAGAGCCGGCGAGCAGCAGTATGAAGCGCACTGTGCTCCAAATGCGCAGGACGATGAAGATAATGGGAATGAGTGTTAGCTTCATATCAGCCAATGAGGAGAAGGAGTGTGATGGAGGCCTGTTGGCCAGGATGGGACGGTACTCGGACAGGGCAGCGTGCTGCGCCAGAGAAGTTATTAAAACATGAAAACATGACACAGAAAAATAAGAATAAAAGTAAAGAGAATGAGATGTGTCATCAAGGATAGCAGATCATTTTCTCACAAGATGGCAGCTGTTTGAAGCAGACATGTTGCTGTAGGATAGAAACATTTGATTATAAATATAAACTGCTTCTGCCAAGGAGTGTTTGACCTTTGTTTTAATGCGCTCTTTGTTAGTGTGATCTTTTCAAAAGTGTGTTAATAGAGTTCAATAAGATTTTGAGGCCAGGGGCAAATGAGTAACTTATTAGTTTTTGGTGTGGATCAAGATTAAGGGGCAGATCGAGAACTTTTGTTTTTTAAAGAAATATTTCTTAATATACTGAAGTGAGTGATTCTATCAAAATTTGTACAGATATTGAAGTAGCCCAGGATATAAAAATTTGAAACATTTTCCATTTCTGTGTCTTAAAACAACTAAATATAAAACCAATATTGATTGGGCAGCTATGGCTGAGGTGTATGCTATATACCTGCGATGTGCTCGCTGTATTATGTTTAATATATTGCCATACTATATATATATATATATATATATATTTTGGCGGGGGGGGTAAAACATGTTTCCACTGCCTAGCATGTAGCTGGTAAAAACCTGGTTTGGTTCTCACCGCTATGTGGATATGCCTCTTGATCATGATGTAGAGGACCGGGAGGGTGACGTAAGCCAAGAACTCCCAGATCTTTCCAGTCAGCAGCATCCACAGCACCCGGTCAGGAGCGTTGATCCTGACCCAGCACCAGCCCACTGACACCTCTGATGCATCGTAGCCAATCTTGTTCAGACAGATGGCTGCAACAGTGATGGTCAGAGGAAAACCCCAACTAGACCACAAAACAGAGGGATAAACATAACGTCCTCAAAGGTCAGCTTCCAATTCTTTAAACACCTCCACAAAAGGTTGTATACATAAAGTTTGGTGGGTTCACCACCCACAAATATTGCAAAGATGTCATGTGACACCATGTGATGGATTATTTTGTGCTAAAGGCATGTGTGTGTGTGTGTGTGTGTGTGTTTTACATAGTGCATACTGCAGAGTAACACTTTAGCTCTGTACAAATGATTTCAGCACTTTCAGAAGCAACGTTCGCTACGTGTCCCCCTGAAGCATTACCTACTTTCTAAAAAACACCAAATTAAAAGAATAATACATTTTCACGGCAATACATGGCTGATTATTATAAATACCACAATGCTTAAAACCTTGGTGTCTGTGTGTGTATATACACACACAAGCCTCGAAGAATGGCTCTGCAGCGCGATCTCTTCAATGGACCATTTGAGAATTCACCGAAGCAAAGTCAGAATGACAACCACAGACGCTGCTGTGAGGCGTACCCAGGGGTGAAAATGTTCTTGCATCCAAAAATAGATCAATTATACAGAGCAGTGATTCAACTCATCCCTCATTAATGTGTGGAAGGGAAAGCTGACACAAAGGATGAAACATATGTGCTGATTCAGGGTCTAGCTTATAATGAAACAAGTGGCATGCTAAACCTTTTAACAACCTTCAAACAGACACTTTTCAAACAGTGAAACCTTGTTTGATGAGGTTTATATCCTGAGATCCTGAAGAGTTGTGTTGCTGCGAGTAAAATTAAAATTTGTCATTATTTTGGGACCAATAAAATCCTGCCTAATATTTGGTACATCAGGCATAATTTCACTAATCAAACCTAATCATTTTGGCAATCCGTTTAATTGTGACAAATTTGAACTAAAGATGACTATATATAGTCAATGTCTACATTTCTGTACCTTTTAAAAACCCTTGTGATGATTGAAGGGAGTTGATTTTCCCATTTTGTTATTTAAAAACTTGCGATCCCCTTAAGGCAATACTGTAACAGCATCCACTTGCTGTGGAACAAATACACGAGCAAATATGAAGAAAATTAAAATGTGATGTCAAAAATTCCTTCTGCATTTGAGTTACGTAATTTGTGGTCATCTCCTTTAGACGTTGCAGGCACTTTAGTACAATGTAGCATTTACTTATGAAGACAGGTACTAATGAAGTCCAATTGGAATCTGGACAATAATTCACTGTCAATGAAAAGCTGACTGTTTGCATCCTGTCAGCTGTGAGCAGAAATGTATTCCAGAAAGGGTAAAATAGCAGAGAATAGCTCGACTTCAACATGGGGAAGCAGCGTTCGGTTTCTATGCACCATTTATCTGCAGAGGTCTGCTCCAGCTCTCGGTTCTTTTAAAGGGGCTGTGTGGAGTTTTCAGAAAGTTGGCCATTAGTGCCGTCGGCCGTTGTTGCTCGTCCTCGTGCTCGCACACAGTAGGCGCGAGCGAGCATCCTGGGCATCGGCCAGAACAGTGCCATGAAGTACAGTAGACTGAACGTGACCGACCGGCATCATGTTGATAGATGAGCTAAGTGAAGTCACACTGTTTTTATAATTTGACTATTATTTTGAGTTTGACTGTCGTTATCAGCTTGCTAGCTTGCACAATATAGGCTAGTGACTTTGAACTAATCCAATGTCGTTCCACGATACACTGACTGCATTTATAGGACACTTCAGCGTTAGCTAATGTTAACTAGCCAGCTTTATCAATCGCCATGTGTCTAGCTTCCACAGAGGCTGAGCAATGTCAGCAAAGCTACATTTGCTGGATGATAACGCTAACTGTTAGTGAACTAGACGTTCGTTATTGATGCGATAGCTGAATCGATGCACTAATGTTTCTGCATAATTGATTATACTTTTATATTGTCAACTAACATAACTATACTGAATGGGTCTGGCAGTGGGCTTAGACAACGATAATACTAAACTAACCTCAGTTATAAACAGATGATACGAGTGGGATGACTAACGTTAGACTGGAGATAATTCAGAGAACGTAAAAGAACAGATGTTTTTGGCAACATAGTCTATGTATTCACCAATTTGTGCATCACTGTAGTTTATTTACCTTGCTTCATCATTAAAGCTTACCATATTTTTATTCACTGTTACTGTCAATCAGCATTCCTCAAATATGGAAGGCATCCCATTGAAACCACCCATTTTATACATTTTCATTTTCTTTCATTTCAGGAATCAAATTCTGAAGAATATGCAGCTCTACTGGAAGAAAGCAGTGCCAGCGAGGCTAGAGGGGGAAGGGGGAGAGGAAGAGCAGGATCTGTCACTGAAGAGGTCCTGGTCAGTCACAGATCTTTGGTTAAACAATATAGAAATAAAAAAAGTAAAAAAAAAAAAAATACACTCCCACATGACATGTGAATCTAGTCGCTCTAAACAGACGTTCTTGCTCATTTTCCAGACAGAATTGCAACAACTGATACAAAAGGCGAGGGATGAAGTCCTGCAGATGTGGTCACCCCTCTGCCAGGGGTGTTTCTGGACATCATCTGGTACGTCTGGGAACCAGGAACTGGGTAGCGGATTAGAGACAAATTCCCTGACCCCTTTAGCAACTATGCTGGCTAAAAGGATGCACCATATAGGTGAAATTAAAAACTGTGATCAGTGTCTCTGCATGTGCGTTCATTACCTAGGCTTAAAACTATCCCGTTTGTCACTGCATTTTATTAACTTAAGATTGGCATTATTATCCATCTTCTATTTTATCATAGTCTTTTAAAAGAACAGCTTCCGTGTAGTGGAAATACTATTTAAATATCATTCACACTGGCTGTCTGACAAAACGCCACAGTGGCTAAACAACTGATTGATATAGCAACATCAGTTGAACCACCAAGAGATAAAGCCGGAAAAAGCAGACTTGAGACCGCCGGTGAAGATCAACCTAACCGGCTGCTTTGTTTAGCAGATGAATTATGAACATAATACAGATGCTGACAAGTTCCTGGATTAGTGTGCGCGGAACCAGAACACGAAATACAGGATTTCCCCGGAATTTCGGCTACACAGATCCTATAACCTGCTTGTTATTTTTATCTGGAAAATCACAAGGCCTTTCGTGACCTCTGCCATAGGACCAGAACACCCCCAGAGGGCGTTGCCATGGAAACAAAGCCCTGAGCGCTGCGAGAGCCTGTGGTGGCTCGTGAGGCTAAATTTATAGTCTTGTAAAATAAATAAATATATATATATATATTGTATGGGCAAACAAACGTTTAAGGAAGCAGGTGGCCAACTGTTTTTGTTTTGCTGTCCCAAAAAAAAAAACAACAGGCCAACAAGAAAGTAACGTTGCACCCAAACTCTTCACCTACCTGACCAGGTGGAAGATCACCACGAGGCTGTCGGCGCCTCTCTGGCTGGACCGCACGATGAAAACATAGAGGTACACCGCGATGGACACCGTCCAGAAGAAGGAGCTGGTGTTGGAGAACGTGGATATCGCGCCTTGGACGACGCAGTCCAGCGAGTCGGTGTGAAAAACTCTCCAGACGCCGAAGGCGTAGGAGACGGCGGACAGCCAGTCGGACACCGACAGGTAGACCAGCAGCCTCCTCGGAGTCGTCCTCAAGTCGGACCAGGCGACGTAGGTGAGGATGATGAGCGAGGAGCCGAGGAAGGACAGCGCGCACGAACACAGAACCACCACCTGCTCGGACAAGTACACGACGGTGTGGTTGTCAGGCGCCATCGTTTGGCGCGATTAGAGAAGAGCCGCGGTCACCTGATGGACACCAGAATCGCTGTCAGACGCGCCTCCGACGAGCAGACTAGGTCACGTTGTAAGGAAGCCAAACAAACTTTTGTGCAGCGTTTAACCCCTCCTTCCTCCCTTCCTCCCTTCCTGCCTTCCCTCCTTCCCTCTACTCGTGGCACAAACCGGAACCCAAAGTCAGAGTCAGCTGACAGTGGGGCAGACTCATGAGGGCCCAAGTCTATTTTTGACTCTAATGATTTGTCACATAAGAGCAGATGACAACCTGTGATGTATTTTTTACCCCCCCCGGCATGGTTTCTGTAAAAACTAAACACAGAGCAGTGGTCCGGTCATTTAGCTGTCAAGCACGGAAAGAAATTACATCTGATTTTAAATTTTTGTAATTCGATGTTCGCATATAAAATGAGCAAACGTGCCCATAAACCATAATGACAACTGCTCAGCTCCGTGTTAAAGCTTTCCAGTACAGTGAAAGTAAAAGGTAATAAAACAGCCACGTGAAAGAAATAACTTAAAATAGTAATAACTGAAAAATAATCCCAACACAGAGGGAATAAAAGAGTACATAAAACAAGTAATCAGGTAAAGTTAGATTTGCCAAGGCAGTAAAATGACTAAAGAATCGCTTAAAAGCACAATAAAGGCAATTGGAAGCCAGTTTAGGGACGCACAGATCAGTCAAATAAGGTGATTTATTTTGTTCAGTAAAATCCTAGAAGCTGAATCGCGAGCTGTGGATGCCATAAATAGACAGGACATTACTGTAGCCAGTTCTTGTATGTAAAAATATCTTCTGCACCAGTACTCATCCCCAAAATATCATTCCGATGGCAATGAATATTTTCACCATCTATAAATCTTACAATTCATTTTGACTCATCACAATTTCTGAGAAGCCAAGGTAATGTCTTCAAATTGCTTGTTTTGTCTGACCAATACTGCAGAATCTCAAGGTAATAAAGTTCCAGGTATATAAAACACAGGAAAATCAGCCACTGTCGTCTTTGCCTAGTGAATGATTGGAATGATTGATTAATCAAAATGGTTGCCAATTAATTTTCTGGTAATTTACTGATAAATTCTTTGGCTAATAATTCCAGCACTAATTAATTAGTATTGCGCAGAACATATATGTTTCTTAATATTCCCCAGCCCTGTGCTGTATTGAAACATCAGATTTAAACATTTGGAACACAATGCAGATGAAGCAGTTCACAGTCACTTTTGCATTATTGCATTACCCATCCAACATGTAAGCTTTCCATTGCAGGAAAACCTGACACTGTCACCCTCAGTGAGCGCGGACTGTCTCAGCATTGTGGGGCAATAAAATAAGTTTTAAATTCAATAATACAAATTTAATTAAAATGTGCTCATGGCGGTCACCCTTTGCAGGCTTTGTGTCGAGCAGCTGTAAATTCCTTGGTGGCCTTGTAATTATGGTTTACCAAAAAGTTGGAAGGGTAGGAAGATTTAGAGCCATAAAGCAGCGACCTTGTGTGAGAGCGGGATTTTAATGCCCAGAAAAACTGCAACCCCTTTTTGTATTTGCAGCAATGCAGTGGCACATTGTCTGTTTTCCTGCAGTCAGCAGCAAATCCATCCGCATTATCATCAGAATCACACATGACCAACAATTAGTTTTACAATACACAACATTTTCCAACTAGTAAATCAACTAAAGATTCAGTGATTCCGTAGAAAAAAGCTGGGGGTTTTTGCATAATAAATCAGGAGCACACTATACATTCAGCTGCATCTGCGGTGTGTGTGTGTTTGTATAAAAGCTAAATTAGTGTGCACCTGGCATCCAAGCCGTTCTGCCTCATCTGCACTCATTAAGTCTACTGTGTTCACATGGCAACATCATTTTTTCAAGGGTCTCAAAGTGCTTTTACACAGTGCAAAGTGGTTCATACAACACAAGTTTTGCATAATTTTGAAATGCATGCATACCGCGGAAATAAACAAGGCAAATTGATATATATTAGTCTTTATGCAACTTTTATTTATCCGTTTTTTATAGTTATAATTCATGACTTGAAGAAATGATTAGGCTGCAGCTGATAAAATTGCAAACAAACATCTTAACTATTAATGTATTAACATCCAGAAAATGTATAAATGACTCATTAAGCAAAATTTTATTTGATGACAAAAACATTTTAGACTGTCTCAATTAAAAGAAAAAACCCTCCACAATGTTGGTTTTACAAATTGCTGCAGTGTTTCATGAACAATAGCATGCTGGGAGGTTGCTTTCAGTCACAAGATGGCAGCAGAGAATTGTTAAAGTACAACACAGTGTAGAAGTTGGGTCCAATTGTAAATATTGTAAAGGGCCATGCTCTCCATTGATCTATATTCAATTAATTCTGCATCCGCTCCACACACAGTGTCAGCACACATGCAAGATCCATGTTTCCTACAATGCTGATACACGTTTCGCCTTCCTCTCGTTCATTTCTCCCTGTGATTCCAGGGCTTCTTATTGCGAAGAATTTCTGCGGCAGTATACTTGCTGATTGCTTCGTTCTCACTCCTCACAACAACCAGCTAAGACACTGCCAGAGAAACACCCACAGGAGCCGTGTCCAACCGTCCGTCCCACCGCAGTCCTATGCCGACAGCCGGAAGCTCTATAAGAAAAGTATGAAATAATGATTGAGTCCATGGAACTAACCTAATTTGGCCTGATACGTTTTAATCTAAAATTGAAACGAATATATGGTTGGATTCACTTTCTTTTTAGAAATCTTAAATTCAGATTTAAAGAGGCACTGTCCCCTGCCCAACTCAAGTTTTATACAAGTCCGATGCATTGATGAGTCTGCGCTCCGCTGCCCCAAAGTGACCCAAAGCTTGGTCCCAAACAGATTGTTGATACTCTTCTAGCCTTTTGTGCAGCATCACTTTAAGTGCACACAACTTGGGCAAACACAAACACCCCCAAACTAAGAATAGACTTGCCATGACTCATGATTTTGCAACAAAAAGCTCAGTTTGATTTAGCTCTCCTCTGTGTGTGTGTGTGTGTGTGTGTGTGTGTCTGTTCACACGAGTGCCATATAATGCAAGTGCCTGTGTGCTTATGTACCTAAGGGACAACTGAAATCCCCTTGCTATCAGTTGCGTTTGCTCGCTGCAGTGCTATTTTTGGGTCAGCTGACCATTCCATACTGTCCTCTCCCTGTGGACTCTTGATTTGCTGACAGGACAACATGGATGCTGGAGAGCGATCTGCAGCCACTAGCAAATAAACAGAGGGAATAATGAAGGTGTCGGGAGGGATGTTTGGAAAGCATTCAGTTGGATGAATGTCCTCTATCTGGTGTATCGTTACTGCTGAAATCCGCAGCAAGGCAATTTGAAGCTCTCCGTGTCTGCTTTTGGAGTATTTTATGACGCAGTTTTGGTTGTATAACTGAAAATACCTCGCTGGTTTGATGGCTGGAACATTTTGACCTCATCTGATGTCAAACAAAGAATTGAATTGGAAAAATATTTGTGATGCTCAAATGCAAGTTTTGACACAACATGCCCACTGATATTAACACCAGATATGAATTTGTCCGCCCCTGTCTTACACGCACAGACAAGTGATGTTCACTGACAAACACAGGAACACCTCTTGACCTACTTTGGAGTTGCCAAAAGGCTGCATCTGTGTCCCTTTGTGGCGAGCCAGACGCTGCCTTCACTTTGAGCATATGATGACAGAGATTCCTTCCTGCTCAGGGCTTGATGTAATACCTAATACAGGATTGAGGAATTCCAGTGAAAACAACACCCTGCTCGCTAAATGAATGAGTGACTGGCTGCATCACACTGCAAACGGCGGCAGCAGCAGGAGCAGCAGCAACAGCAGCGAGCCCCGTTTCACATACCTGCCCACGAAATGTATTTTAGGCCCCAGGCTGGGTTCAGCTTTAGTGACAGAATGTTGTCTTCTGATTTCTGTACTAACAAACAAAAGGTAGTGAGGGATATGTTTCATTACAAATATTAGTGTGAGGAGTGGATGAATACTGCATGAATTTATTTTGTAGGAGACATAGATGAACATTTAGATTGAATAGAAGGTACCGAGTTCTTTTCAGGTTTTCCAGGTTAAAAGTCATGTTAAATACACTGGTGTTCTTAGCTATAATGATTCAACATATGTATAGGCTAAATTAGAGATATTAATATAGATGTAGCTTGCAATTACTCACTTTTATGCCCTAAAAAAGGCAAAATCACCCTATAGTTAAAGGAGTACGGAGTAGGATACTGGCGCAATGAGTTAGAGAGATCTCCAGACTAAACAACATGATTAGGGCTCTACCTAACTATTAATTCCATTAGCAATCAATCTGCCAGTTATTCAATAAATGAATCACGTTTCCTGAAATCAGAGTGGCGTTTTCAAACGTTTTGTTTTGTCCAAGTAACACTGCAAAACCCAAAGATATTCAGTTTACGGACACATAATAGAAAGGAAAACTCTCACAATGGAGATGCTGGAGATGGTTAACGTTCCTTATTTCTTTACTTAAACAATTAATAGACAATCAAAATAGCTGCATAATTTTCTGTCAGTCGACCAATCATTTCAGTTATATTTGTCAGATGCTCAATACATAATATAAGATAATATAATTTTTATCTCTTTCAGATACCAAAAGTGGGTACCAAATATTTGGCCATGTTCTTAAGCTGATTTACTAATTTACCTTCTTTGATCAGATATTTTATTTTTTCCCAATTTGAATCACACTTTCTTATTAATGTTATTTTATAAGGCATTGTCTTGTGTTAAGATGACCTGAAAAACTATTTAAAACTTTGGCTTATTTTGTTAGATGATATATGATTTGTTAGAGAGCAAAAGGTTCATTTTAGCTATCTTATTAGCACCGGTGTCAGGTGCCTCATCACACCCATGTACAGAAACCTAAAGCTTCAAAATTTTCACAACTTTTTAAATATATGTACAGTATATACATATATATATTCATCTTGTTTTAAGAGTGATATCCGTTTATTAGTGTCTACAGTGATAAATAGTGTTTGTCTTAGACTGGCGTTTATTTACGCAACCCTGGGACCTTCTCCTTAATAAGTCTATAGATCATGACATGTTCAAACTACAGGAAACACATACAGTACACACCCCAACCCCAGACCCACCTACACTTCTAGTATATGCTGGAGCCCTCTGGAAGCTAAAAGAAAACACACTCACCCAGCTACCCAACATCACCAACCCTGTGCCCTTTACTTCACATCCTCGCTCCTCTCTGCTGTGACTTTTCTTGGTTGTTCCAGTGTCCGCTAACAATGCTCACACAGTCATGCTTCCCTGCTCCAGTCCCATTCCAGAAGCCTAATCATCTTATGGCTAACAATGACATTAGTATTTACTGTAGCGCCGTGTTTCTGAACAATTCTGCACATGACATGTACACTGATGGCATGCCTGATGCTGGGGCGTCGCCTCTCCTGAGGTTTATGTAGCACAAGTAGGTATATTGATTTAGCTTTTGAGGTGTTTTAATTGAAGTACCACTGGAGGCATTTTAAGTCGACAAAAAATTAGTAGCATTGTTATGACATTTATTCTCTAGCTTTTGTTGTAAGTTTTTGAAATTTTTTTGATGGTGTGAATTGGTTTCATCAGTATTCCTTTATCACTATTGTATGTCAAACTGCAGTGTGTTAAGAATTCAATGGTTTTGAGTCTTCCACACAGTGCGCACTACCCCTGGTTACCAGAAAACAGAGCTGCCCCAGTAATTATCTGCAATCTTGACCACACACAAGTAAAATACACAGATCATAGTACAGGAGACACGAAATGATTATCATTTGAGTCACTTGAGTGATTAATGTATTTGAGATTTGACTGTAGAGCTAATCAGTAACATGCTGCGATTATGTGTGACAACGTGGATAATCTGACACAGTTAAGGTTGTCTGCATCTGCTTTCCAATGTACAGTATGTGCAATCTTTTGACACTTTCCTGACTCAAACACGGATGAAAATGATCTCCCATCACACTGTCTGTGATTGTGACCGATTGTCATTTTGTGAGCAGAAACACAAATCAGCTCTGTCTCCCGCCTGTATTTAACCAGACACAAACTCTTTATCTCTTTTGGTCTCTGCTTTTCAGGAAGGAGAGGTGGCCTGTTGGGTCTCCTGATGGAAAACGGCTTCCCATCTGAACAGAGGAGAAAACAATAACAAAAACAGCTGTCCTTCTCTATGAGGATCAAACTGTGGTCAGACAATGATCGCCGAGTCCCCGGGGACTCGTGAGCGGGTTCCTGGTGGCGCTCTGTCTGTGCGGAGGTTACTGTGGCACTGTGTGTTTGGTAACTGTGTGTTTGGGTGTATCGTAGTTCTCTGCATTCAGTAACCTTTCCTATAGTTACCATGGCATCATGTTCGGCATCAAGACTCGGCTTGGACGCTGTCACGGCACTTAGAGCTGCACCTCGAATTAACGTCTTCAGATTTATACTTCAGTCAACTTACAGGTTTCTATTAGTTTTAGCACATTTTGATTCCCCACACTAATTAGTGTTTCTGAAGTTGTGCTCAAAGCAGAGGTGCGCTGTGCTCCTCTTTGCAATAATAATTAACCTAGGCGCTCACAGAAGTGCTCAGTTGTAATATTATATGTCAGAGGCCTTTATTCACACACAGTTTTGTCACTCACCAAGCCCCTCCATCCACGCTCGTCTCCAGTGAGTGCAGTCTGGTGTTGACATCAACAGGAGTCCGTCCACGGCTGCTGCAGGGCTCTCCCATTGTGTGGGACACTTCACACTGGCAAACGTCTGACCACAAGCCTCTTCTCTCTCCCTCTCTCTGTCTGGCCCTCTGTGGATGTCTCTCTCTCTCTCTGCTTCACTCAGGCAGTGCTACAAGTCGAGGCATGTTCCAACACGCCACCAACAGCCGGCTGGGTGTATGAGCTTGCTCCTAGACCAGAGGGGGGAGGAGCGAAGGATCACAGAGGGGGGAAACCCAGAAAGAAAATCCAGCATGACTCAGCCTGCTTCAATCGGTTAGCATACACAGCTTTCACTTTGAACACTTTAACACATGCAGGAGTTAATGTAGATTGTGTTTTTGAAGGTCCATTCAGATTCTGTGTTAAGTAGCTTTCTTTACAACATCAGAGTTGATGTGAGGGATGATGGCGGCAGACTGAAAAAGGGCATTTTTGAATTGGACTAACTTGTCAGATCTTCTTTGCTATATCATAGCTCATAAAGAAGTCCAGTGCGCCTGCAGTCAGTGACTTCTGTCTCTTTTCACCCTCTCTGCCCAGTGGGTGGAAGCAGTTCACCATGTTCTGTCTCTTCTGGCTAATTCTAAAACCTCTGCCTTTACTGGCTGAAGCTGAATGGAAAGTAAAAAAGCAATAAATCTTAAATTCAGCTACAGTACTGCTAGTCATTTATACTCTTATTAGCAAGTAGTCATTTTTTTTACTGTAACACAGCAGATGAACAGTATATGGAAGATGTAACCGCACAGTGTGTGCCAATGAAAGCTGCTGATTCATCAAATCCTCCACAGTAGGTCACATCAGTTACATATTACTGTGAAAAATCTTAAGGAATCATTGGACAAAGATGTGGAAAACATGTGAAATATTGATATTTTCCTGGTGAGGTTTAATGTCAAATGTGAATTTAAAAGCAGTTTAATAATGTAGCGGAGAAACATTCCTCTATCTGATGGATACAAGAGAGATCAAGGAGAGAGATATAAATGCACATTTTGTGCAGAATCATCACCTTCCATGAGTGCTAATTATTATGCAGAGTTGCTCTGATGCTAGCTGGGTTTGGTTTTTGCATTTTACTAGAAGAAGGGTGATGCCAATTCACTGCTGTAGTGGAAGTTGATCACTAGGCAGATTCTGGGTACAGCAGTAGGAACCAGCTCAGCAAAACTCACCTGCTACAAATATGGTCTCAATCTGGCTGCCTGAGCATCCCTAAAGCAGCGATCACGGGTGCTGCTCTCCACTGCAGTCCGACAACAGACTGATGACCGTATCAATGAAAGAGCAAAGTCACTGTGATGTTATGCCCAGAAAGAACTCAAAGCACTTTTATCTCTACTTGGAGGTTTGCCTTTTCCCCACTGAAAGCATCTAGAAAAGCAGTGCAACTTTGTAAAAGAGCAGAAGAGATGTATGCGCCTGCAGATAGTTGCTTTAATTTATTGGAAGTGGTGATGCGGCACTTGCACTGCACAGCAGCGTTTTGACAAAGTGCCAGCAGCAGTTTCACCAACTGAGTTGGTTCTTAATTTATGGAAGCCTGAACTATCTTTTTGCACAAGAGTGAAATATGGATAGTCATTGAGCTGGCCCACTCACAGGAAATTATTTTATGCACTTTAAGAGCTAAATCATCACATAAAACTGTATTTTATTCATCTTCCTACCTGGGACACACACTGCAGCTGAGGCCTCAGACTTGCATCTGTGATAGTCGAGGGGGGGATAGAACCCCTAGCCCAGCAACTTCAAAGCTTGCTGCATTGATTACATCATCGGAACTGGAGTGCTGGAACGGGACAATGCACCATTGGTGGGGGTGGGGGGGGCAACCGCCTAATCTCACCATTTCCTCCCTGTGGAGCTCCATGAGCAGAATGTGTGTGTATCTGTGTGTCTTTCTGTTTTTCTTCTGTCTCTAAACTCAGCGTAGTCCGGTCCCGAATGAGACAGCCTGCTCTCCCTCACATTCACCACCACTGTGTCACGTGACTGAAGGACTGTCTGTCTGAGAGAGAGTGATAGTCTCGATGTGCATCCCTGTGTTTCTGTGTGTGTGTGTGCATGTGTGCTATTAGAGGCCAGCACTGCAGGAACTCAGCTGCTGCAGGACACTGCAGGAACACTGTTCTGCTGCTGTCTTTTGCTCCCCCCCCCCCCACTCTCTCTCCTCTCTCTATTCACTCAGGCAAATTGCTCAAGGAGGATGGTGAGAGCATGTGCTGCATACTTTTTCAGCAGGGGTGGGTGAGTGGAGGAGAAAGGAGGGGGGGGGGGCAGAATCACAGAGGTGCAAAGCATGCTGGTGAGGCGCTGTGCTGGGCAACTG
>JAVQJF010121702.1:0-17212 GCA_036023855.1 Gadopsis marmoratus | reverse complement strand
ATGCAAGGAGAAAGAAACTGAAGATTCTTTGTAAAAAAGAAACATCCTCAGCACCACATAGTGATACTGTCAGGCTGATAAAGCATGACTGATTGTGGGTCTACTGGCAGATTGGTGTGAGTGTGTGTGCGCGCGCGTGTTTATGTGTGTGAGCATGTGCATTTTTACATTTATTATGCGAAGGTGTGGTGTAGCTGTGGGAGTGTTGATAGTGGTGGGAGGTGTTGTGGAAGTGTGAGTCTTCCAGATATCCTGAAATCAAAAGACAACAGATTCTTTGTCAGCCTACAGCAGTCAATGCAATGTTTGCGGACAGTGAGCCAATATTTCCACCTTGTGTGTGTGTGTGTGTGTGTGTGTGTGTGTGTGTGTGTGTGTGTGTGTGTATGTGTGTGTGGACAGCAAGCTGTTGTTCCCATGGTTGTGTGTTATTGATTAGTCATCTCTGTGGGCAATAGGAGCTGTTATCAGGCCTGACATGGAGACAGACGGGGGTGGATGATGCATGGTACGGGAAAACTGTTCAGACGTAAAGATAATGGAGCTACACACACGCCAACACACACATACACGCCGCAAATATGGACTGGTACACACTGGCACATGCTCCCACAGATTCTTGCACACACAATAGACCTGTTACACAACTGAGCGAAAACGTATTGGCAGCGATAGATTTGTTTTCAGCACCACGGACAGCACTCTAAATCTTGAGCAATGCCAGAACACAGCGCATATGGCTAATGATTATCTATTGTAGCGCCCACAATCATAATCAGCCATAACTCATGGAAGTTAACCCTCCTGCTATCATCAAATTTTCCTAAATCCTTTTTATCCTTGTGGTCATTTTGACCCCAGCAATTTAAACCTCCGTGAAAATAATGTTATATAGATTGATATAAATAGTTGTTATCCACGTTTCTGTGTCAGGTACTTTATGTCACTTGAACATGTTGACTACGCAAATAACCCCTTCAATAAAACAAATCCTTTGTCAAATGCTTTGCCTTTGAACTTGCACCCTTCTGTCAAAATGAGCAACCCAATGTAAGCTTACAAGTGGTTCACATCCAAGTCTTTCCAACTGTCCCCGTACGCACGCCTCCCCTGTAAGTTTGTCATCTCAAGTATATCCTTTTTCGACTGATGGTTTAATGAAGAGCTCAAATGCTGATTTTATGTCTTGGCTGACAGCGTTTCTGGTGGGGGCTGGAACCACCATCACGTTAGCAGTACTCTAAATCTTTCCATTTTTGGAAGGAAACCTGTCCAGTCTTGGAGGCTAAGAGAAAACAGAATCTGCTGTTGGTTGCGAGACAACAGGAGGAGCAATCGCAAGGGCCTCATTATAAAATTGCACGTGATAGTGGCCTCAATATTAGCCAAAACAACCTAAAGAAATGTGTGTGAAATGTTCATATAAACCGATACGTACAAAATGTGTACAGGACATAAAAAACATATCATCATGTTAACTTTATGTTGTCCCCCTGTTGTCCCCATTAAATTAGGAAAAGTCATTCAATTTGAACCAAAGAAAAACCCCAAAGGTAATAGGGGGGTTAAGTGTAGATGCCCTCAAGAATCACAGCAAATACACCAAGTGAAGACAAAACTGAATGTAAAATGAGTGCATACTGTGACGACCAACGCAGTGCTTCTCACAACCATGACACATGTACCCGGGGTCCTGGAACTCACCTATGAGAAAGAGAAAGAGAGATAGAGAAGGAGGTCAGAGTCACAGAAGTACACTGCACATAATGCAGTGTGCATAAGAAAGCGAGTATTTTGAGCTCTTAACACTGTGTAAAATATGCAGTGCCGCTTCCTGTGAACACAATGCATTTCAACAATACATGTAAACAGACAGTGTTACACACACACACACACACACACACTTATTAACACATCTATAATTCCAGATTGTTAGGTATAAAGCATTTAACACATGCACACACAAATCAAGACATTATCCACTAATAGGAACTCCACATTAATTCTCTACTGCTTACAGCTTCACTAAATTACGCTGGAACAAAAGAACAGAAACTGTACTGAATGCTGGATATGTGGCCTTAACTAAATTTGGTTACTCAGTATGTTTTGCGTAACACAAGTAATGAAAAAGAAACTATTTTAAGAGTTGGTGAATATTTGAGGAATATTCCCCATGTGGGTCTGAGTCTATTTGCAATTATGTGACAACAGCAGCAGCTCACATAATCTGAGGTGCAGATTTTCTGATATAAAAACTTTGTACGTGCTATTATTAGGCAAAAGAGTGACTTTTTTTCTTCCTTGAATCTAAGATGTTCGTTAAGTCTTACATTTTTCCTCATGTACCAGCTCACCCTCGTCAGTCTCTCCTCTTTCTGAGATCCGAGTGAGTTGTGTGAAAATGTCAGCGGTAGAACTGGCTGTCCACGAGAGGCCAACCATGGGCACACAGGGAATAGATTGTCATGGCCTGCACTCTACAATCCTCTCCTCCTCCATGGGGACAGGTAGACTCAGGTTTTTGCCAGTCAACCATGAAAATACACAGAGGTCAAGCTTCCTACCATGTCTCTCCACTCTCTCTGATGAGATGGACAGGGTTAGGAAAGGCCCAGATACAGAGAAAGTGATCCATGAAAAGGAATTTCCATAGAAATGTTTGGTACAAAGTGGTAAAAACATGGCATGGACTGGGTGGTGACATTTTGTATAGGCTTAAGGATTCCCCAGTGTAAAGTATCAAAGTATGGCTGAATTATATGTCTTCCAAAAACACAAGGTGATCAATAATTATAACAGAATCACCTAATTATGTCATATATCACTCAAACTTGACTGCTTTCGTTTGTTGTTAACACACTTATGTAGGATACAAAAAACAAACAACAAAACATTTTGTTCTAGTCTAGACTAGAGATTGTGTTAATATTATAGATATATATTAATTATCTGCAGAAAATGATCACCGTCATTTCTTAGACTTGTGAACTTGTTATTCACGGTACTTTGTGCAGTAACAGCTCAGGAAGGTCAGCGCTCAAAAGACAACCGATAAAACATGTTCAAACTAGCAATTAAAGCAACAAGTCATGGCAGCTTATTGTAGCAACACAAAAACAGTCTGTTGTCTAGTTTAAAGGAATACGTGCGACTGACTTGCAAACTCAGTGAAAGTCCCATTAAAATAAGCAGAAGAGCTGAATCCTCCCTTGATGCGGGAGCCTCTGAGTTGAGGTAACGCTTGCCCCATTAAAAGAAACTAAATCAAAACAAATTACACATCTTCCCGTAACTTGAAAACTGTTTTCCATCCTGATATATTCTCATAGAAACGTGCTACACATCCACCATACATGTGAAACTTCTTATCGAATATGATTTAAGTTATTACTCCAGCTGTTTTACTTACTTTGAAAACAAAACCATTATTTTAATACTGTAAAATTAATATCAGCTGGCAGCTGTTGAACATCTCAGAGTCAAACAATTAAAAGAAATGATTAACTTGATTTGATTTTTAATGCAAGAAAATGTAGTGTTAACAGCAGCTTGGATCTCCTTGTATTATTACATTATGAAGGAAGAATATTACATTTAGGAAGCTACGTCTGCAGGTCAAGTTGTCAGCCTGTTAGCCAGTAGCTGGTGTAGCAATGGAGCGCCTCATTTTTCTCCAACTGGTCTAATGAACACATATGGCTGGCTGCATGACACACATTATAGTAATCCTTTTCCGTGACTACAGCAGAATATAGACATCAGCTGAAAACTGTCCTTATTGCATTGTATATGTGGTACAAGAAACCAAGAGAAAACGCAGAATACTGATTATCTTGACACTGTATACATTTCTCACCGCTTGTCCCAAAACTACTGAGACTGTTTCCGTGCTTAAATCCGATACCTAAATAAGCTGCCTCTTGCCTCCGTCACTGGGATCTAGCCTGCAGTCAAAACATTCCCTCTCCCATAGCCATAAAGAAAAGAAAAAAACTCTCATATTCACTCTGTTGACTCCTATTTAAACAGGGATTCACAGCTCTCTGATTTGGGGCTGATTGAATGCAGGATGGATCATCAGAGCACAGGAAGCTTCTTTTACTCTTGCTTCAACAGAGTTTAAGTAAATTTGCATCACGTCTTCTTCCAGACAATACAGTCGAAATGAAATCATTAAAACAAATCTTAATTCAATTGAACAGTCAGATCATTAAAGAGTTAAGAAAATAAGAGGCACACAAAGAATAAAAGCAAGGCCGAGATACCAAAGTGAACTGTAGTAGCTGAGGTAGAAGAGCTGTCAGAGTTCTAATTTTACCCAGAAGCCAGAGGAATGGCCAAGTACCCAGTCTGACCATCAGCGTGTCACTAAAATCTCTTTTTTTTTTTTTTACATCATTGAATATAATTTCTGCTACTCCATATAATCAATAGAAGAACAGAGTACGTGATATGATCTGCTGTATATTGAACTCCACATCTATCTATCTATCTATCTATCTATCTATGTCTCTCTACAAATGCCAATTAGGGGAGAAGGCTGGAATGTGCCAGTGCTCTAACCTTTCTCTTTTTAGCAGGCTAGACAGTGAGGGGACACAAAGACAGAGCATGTACACACACACACACATACAAACAGAAGAAAGGACAGGGAAACAAAGAAGAAGAGAGTAAAGAGACAAACCTGGCTGTTTCTGTTTGGGCATAAATATACACTTGCATGGAGACTGCTTAAAATGCATCATGGACTGATGACTGTCCCCACCGTATCCTCTTGTTATAAAAAAAAAAAAAAAATGAACAAACAAAAGCACCAGACCAAAAAAAAAAAATTTAAAATGAGGACAACAGCAAAAAGCATTATTGTTAGAAAACAATGAGACAGAATTATGTTTGCACCTCATTTTAATTTTTATATATAGTCCACATCTCTACCTCTCCAACAATAAATATATCTGGCAGTGCATGAATTCATCTGATTACATAAGCACTGCCATGTGCATGCACACACGCCAAATTCTGTTGATGGCTGAATTAAGAGAATAATTAATTATAATGGCGAGGAAGATGGACCAAGATATTGCATAACCCTGTTTTGAATCAAGCCGACAAATCAATAGGGAGTCTGTTCTCGCTGCTTAGTTTGTGCCGTCCTACCCAGAAATGTTGACTCACTCGTGTTGTTGACCAGGAAAAGGTACTGCTCTCTCGGAGCTGTTCACTGCAGGGATGTGTGTGTGTGTGTGTGTGTGTGTGTGTGTGTGTGTCTGTCTATGATGAAATGAGGGAAACTGCTGAAATTAACTGACAGGGAAAAGCCTGACCACTGTATTCCTTTGTGTGATGCCATCTTTCATCCTATGTTTATTCTCACTACTCATCCCTAACAAGGCATGAAGCACACGAATGAGAGGTGATGAAAGGATCAGAGTGACATCTGAGGTCGGATGCACAAAGCACTGAAGAGCCATTGGAGAGGACCCAGATGCAGAAGGGCAGCGGGTTGTGTGCCAAGTCACCTCCATGGACAGTAAACACGATGCCTATGCCGCCTGCGTAACAATAACCCTGAACCCTGACCATTACACCATACGGTGGGTGACCTCGTGGCTTCCAACAGCATGGATGCTAATGGGACAGACTGTGTTAGTCAAAACACATTAGTAAGGTCATCAAGGTCAAAAAGTCACTTGCTGAAAGAAGTTGTTTCGTGTCTCTTCTTTCCTTTCACAGGTAGTGATACCCAAGTGTTTAGAGAGTGAAGAGTAAAGTGTGGCTGTTATTGTATAGAGGCAAATGGCTACATTGTAAATAGGGCCCATCCATAAAACACACACCGCATTGTGTGTGTGTGTGCATATTGATTTCCTTTTCCACCTCTTTTCTCATCCTTACTTTGCTAGGATACCTGTATTTTTCTATTTGCTTGTGGAGACTTGGAAGTGGAGTTCACTCTGATGGAAAATACGATCCTGTCCCACACCCTCACTTTCTTGCTTTTTCCCCCCATTCTTATTTCTTTCTGACTAATTGAAATTCTGTTAGTATGTTTTTTATGGGATGAGAGATGAAAATGATTTTGCGGATAGGAAGAAAGACGGCAATGGAAGGGAGGGGGTGGGCGATAAAAAAAAATGGCAGAGGATAGAAAATCGATGAGAGATGAAATATATCAGAACTCCTGGAGCAAGGTCAAGAGGATATGATCTCTCACGACACACAGTTGTGCCTCACTGAGCCGGAGGGAGCGAGCGAGATGGAGAGAGAGGAGGGAGACAAAGAGGGGGTGGATGAGGCAAAAAAGGAGTCACTAAGAAAGACAAACGAGGGCGGGGGCGAAGGCAGACGTACAACTTTTCTTGAGAGAAGCCACTGTGCATTTATCAAAAACGGCATCCTACTCAAATCCCGTGTTTGTCTATAAGGACAAGAGAACTGTTCCCACGAGCAGTGGACACGCAGTTTGCTGACGTTGGCACAATAGGGTCTGGTACAACATGTGGAAATGAATCTTCCTTCAGTCAGCTATCTTCCACGCCAACTAATTCAGCAGCTAAGTAGCTAAGGGGGCCAGATCAGCAGGCTTCGTCTCCACCCCGGGTCCAAGTCCTGGTTCCATATGCACGGACCATTAGAGCCCCACTCTCACCTCCTACAGAGAGCAGGGCCAGATAACATCTGTCTACAGCTACCTCCCTGCAAACACTCAACCAATTAAAGAGCCATTAGAACTCAGGCTTGGTGCGTGGTGTGTGGGTCACTATGCCGGTTTGTGTTTGCGCTTATTATCTAGGTTAATGTAATAGTTTTCATGGTACATGAACTGTATGTTTAAATGCACATTTATCCACATGCACACGGCAAATTCACAAAAGCATGAATACACATTCACTTCCATGTAACCTTTGTTTTCCCCGTTCACAGACGTGGCCCCACCCCCACCATGTATCATTCAGTAGTCGCCCCAGTCATCATCATACAATTTTAATTCACAATACGGACAGAAGTAGGTCATTTGACAAACATGTCACATCTGCTCCAATCAAGGCTGCACCTCCTTTTAGCATCAATGTTTCATCCCTGCTTAGCACGAGAACATAGGCAAGAGGTAGCAATGAGTGGAAACTGCGCTTGAAATAAAGGGAGCTGTTGTTTGTAATGCCATCAGCATTTCACAGGTTCAACCCTGCTGAGAATGCTATTATTATCATCATCATCATGGCAAAAAAAAGTCCTTTTATATTGTCTAATACAATATAGGAGATTAGACCTTTACTTCATGGTCCTGTTGCCTGAGATTGGTTATTTTCTGTGTTATATATATCATTACCCCGATCAGCCATAACATTATGAGCACTGACAGGTGAAGAGAAGAACACCGATTATCTCGTTACCAAACCTCACAACTTACAGGACTTAAAAGATCTGCTGCTAACGTCTTGGTGCCAGATACCACAGCACACCTTCAGCGGTCTAGTGGAGTCCATGCCTCGATGGGTCAGAGCCGTTTTGGTGGCAAAAGGGGGACCTACACAATATTAGGCAGGTGGTCATAATGTTATGGCTGATCAGTGTATATAAAGCATATATAAAGCATTTGCACAAGGGAACCTGAAATGCAAATATTATTTAGTGTTAATTTTAAACTATTTGAATGCTTAGCTAACTGCAAGAGCACAGTCAGTATCACAGTGGCACTTACTTCCCTGAGCTTGTCAAAACATTATTTCTTCGAATATTCCTACCCAATTTCCTTGGCATTTGCTATTATTTGTGTTTCTTACCCAGTCTGGATCTGAGCAGTTTTCCGATTTTGCATGTAAATACACAAACATTTGAAAAATCAACATGACGCTGTATACCAATACAGAAACTGCATTTTACAAAATGTCTAAAGGGGAGTTGAAAAGTGAAACAAAACGGCCAGATGAGGTGCAGACTCTTTCAGAGTGACCCAGGTGTCAGCTGGCCCCCTGTGGTGTCCTCTGTCGCTCATCACTGACCCAGGGGAGGCAAAGTGTCTGCTGTCCCCAGAGTGCCCTGCACGCCAGTCTACTGCCCTGCACAGCAGTCTGTCTGTCCACCAACTGGCAGAGCAATTGCTCAATACAATCATGATGCACACACACACACACACACACACACACTTGGAACAGTGGATCAGTGGTATTCATTGTAGATGGTTAATATATTGGTATATGGCTCGTGATGTGTTAGAGATAAGCACATGGAAAAAAATGCATCTTTAAAACAATACAGTAATAATGCAGGAGATTACAAAGTGAGGTTTACATCACCAGCTGATGAAAAACACCCTCTGGGTCTGCATTCACGGGGGCCTGGATATTGTCCTCGACATGTAACCATTAAAATATCTATAATTTAGTTTTACAGCAGAGTGAATTCTGTGTATTTGTGTTCATGGGTATTTAGTAGTATATTTCTGTGTGTGTGTGTGTGTGTGTGTGTGTGTATTCGCGATTTCTCCATAAAGTTCCCTGTGGAGAGATAAAGCCTGTAGCCACTGAGCTTTGAACGCATCCACCACTGGAGACAACATGCTGGCTTTCAAATCCCCATGTCCAACAAGAGTCACTCGCTCTGCTTCCACACTGCTCGCAGCAATTAATTTGTAGCTATAGCCTAACACACTAAAGTGACTTCAGCATGGCTATATATGCACTGAGGTTTAAATTGTCAAAGGAATTATCAATGCGCTGTGTGTTTGCTCCACGACATGGAACTTGTGAAATCAGGAAACTGTCACCAACACTGTACTGTGGCTGGGGAAGCTGACAGCCAGCAGGGCAGCTATTGCTGCGACTGAATATTCCAGTCTGAGTGTGCAGGGGGGGATGGGACTAGATCAGCGTCAGAGCTCAGGGCTAATAGGCTCATACATGGACACGAGGTTTAATAATGACCATATCAGCTAACAGAAGTAGGAGACACTATAAGGAGCACATTATTGCAAAAGCAAGCAAGTGCCAAATGCATTTAATGACTTCAAGGGAAAATATAGGGATATCCAGTCCAATTATGGCATGTCTGATATGCATCCACATTTTGTGCTTCCAGTTTGTGAACTGACAGTTATTGCTTAAACAAAAGAAAAGCTCTTTCCCTGCAGACTCTGAACATCACTTCTGCAAACTACAGTGGATCTTGATCCAGACTGAGCAGGAGAGAAGACGAGACGAGGGGGGAGGAGAGGAGAGGGGGTATGCTCATACAACCTCTGTCTCTTCCACTTATTGTTACAAGTAGAATATTTATCCATGCCTCAGTGCCCAACAAGAAAACACTGGAAGTCATTCTCTCTCTCTCTCTCCCTTTCTCGCTCCCCCTCCCTCTCTCTCACTCACCCACTCTCACGTGTGCATGTTTGTGAGCAAGTTATGTAAAAAGTAGAAGAAGAAAAAAGGGCTGGCCACTTAAGCAAAAACAAAGTAAACAACATACTGCCCCCGTGTGCTACAGCATATCGCATATTCCTCTCAGAGGGTGACTGCACGCCTGTGTTAATTGAGTAAGCGCTTTTGAAAGTGGCACGATTGAGTTTTCTGTCTCATAAAGCTTTCCTCCTTCCTTATCAGCAGCCTCAAATGCAAAAAAAAAAAAAAAACAAAACCCAAAAAAACAATTACTGCTTCACTTGACGACAGCAACCAGGATTATGAGTGCTAATGAGCACAATCAACAACACTTGAAGCGTCTGCGAGTGTTTGCGCACGTGGCCTCATCTGTGAGTGTGTACGTTTGCAATTTTATTGCAATTTTTGGTTAATACATTCAAACAATTAATTGATTATTACATTTTTTATACATTTTCTGCCAATCAACTAATCCTTTCATCATTAGCATATGCTTATATTGTTATATCGTTAACTATTTGGACCCTGCAGCATTTGGAAATGCTCTCTGTTGATGTTTACTGCGGTCATTTTCCATTTACTGTTACTGTCATTTGCTATTTGTGTTTGTGCATATGAGATGTACAGCAGTCCATCACATTATGTTGTGGTCCTGTTGGCTGCACTCTCTCTGTGTTGTCAAACACCACCCTAGATGTCAGATCCATTTGTGAGAGACAAAACGTTGACGCAGTTGCGCTTGTGCATGAATTAGCAGTCATGCCTGTCTGCTTTAAGGGGCATGGGACAGGCCATCACTGACACAGCACATTTCTCACTCACATTAGCAAGTGAGAATATTCAGGAGCTGATTATCTGGGGGGGGGGAACGTAGAACAAGTGTACGTTTTGATGAGCCAGCCAACTTCCTGCACACCTTTAGCATAAACTCATGTTCAGGATGTTACAGAACAACCTGTTAAAATGCTGGCAACATACTAACAACACATTTCTCCTCCAAACAAGAACAATCAAATCCCTTAGCTGCTCGCGCCTTTGTTCCCCTTTTAGTAGTGACAAGCCCAGACGGCGGAGGGAGGTGGATAGAGGAAGGGGAGCCGCCTGCCTGTGTCCTATTTGTAGCGGTTGCCAGACTCTATAAAATCCCCCTCTAGTTGTGGAGAATATGTCGCCCACCCACTGACAGCCTCCTCAGCTTGACACACTCTGCATTGCCAGTGGGAGATAATGGGAAGAGATATGCAACCCAGCTGGGTTAATCCTGTTACCCAGTTATGCACAGACCACAATCTCACCTAGAGAACACATACATGCATAAATCAGCGAAACCTTAAATATTGGAGCTGGTTTCCACATTTTAAACCCAATCGGAGTTATTTTACAAGGATAGTCTTAAAATGGCAGAGCTGGTGCCACATTAGTTTTCCACAGATACTATTTCTAGCAGGGCAATATTTATCTTCTACACTAAGATTAGGTGCCATGTTATGTAGTTAGCTAAAACATAAACACAGCATGGGTGTGTGAGAGCCCACATTACCAAATCCACATTTATCACAGAGAGTGGCTGATTCTGATGCAAATCTCTTTAAACTTGCGTCTGCTTGATTATTAAAAATGCCAATTAAATTTCAGGAACAGTCTCCTCTGAACCTGTGATGGCTTCAACCTCTCAAAATTTGCTGCAAGTTAGACATTAATATTCCCCAAGCACAGGTTTTTATATTGAAAAAGAATTAAGTCTATTTAGAAAAGCAAGTGAGTTGGAAACAAACATTTATGGAGAGAAAGTGACCATACGCATGCAATGAATTTCAATTACCTTCCTTTGCTGTCTAAGCTCAGACACCACCTCCCATTGCACAACAATGAACACGCTGACTGGTTGTGGAAACCAAGAAAAAGAACAATTCCGCTGCAAAATGATATTGACATAGGAAGCTAAAAAAAACGTTTGAAAGCGTGTGGTGAAAGATGAAATTAGATTCATCTAACTCACAATTTATTATTAAGTATAGTAAGAGGCATGATAAGCTGATTTACAATTCACCTTAAAGCACTCGTTGCTCTATTTTACACAGAGTGTGTTGGTTTTCTGAAACTTTCATCTTGAACTTGACTCAATGCACCACCTATATCAGTCAACAAGGCCAGCCTCACGATGCGTCCCACTTCCTTTTAACGCCGTAAAATGCACAGCAGGCACACACCTACAGCCTCTCCACCTCATGTACATTATTTTCCTGTTCCGTGGTTCACTGCTGCTATGTGTGACCCCCGCATAAAGCACTTCTTCTTGCTGTTTACAACAAACAACACAATGCTGCTGCACAGTTCCAACAGCACTGAGCGCTTAGCATGTGATTAGGGCTTACAGCGACGGGAGCAGAAAAGCAGTCAAACTTATGGCTAGCAAAAGGGAAGTGCACTTCAAACGTGTTTCCATTAGTCACATAGCAACAGCGGCCGCCATCGTCAGTGCTTCCCAAAAGCTTTGTTAAAAAAGGGGGTTACTGTAGAGAGAAAAAAAAAAAAAGCTCCCTGCCTTTGACTAGGACAGTTCTGGCCTTAACACATTTAAGAGCCTTTACATTTTAGGGATTCAGCGGATGCTCTTGTCAAGTCCAACTTGTGTCCGATAGCTCAATCATTACATCAGTTAATTCGGCTGAACACATGCAACGCCACAAGTGAAAACGACTTAACAGCGGGGCTTCCTTGATATCTTATCTTAGCCCTTTAACCAGCAGTGGAGGTGCACAGTGTCAGCGCCTTGTCACTCCGTCAGCTACCCTAGTGTCCCACTCCATGTTAACATGCAAGTCCCTATGCAGTAGGCATTAACATGCAGGGCCAGCAGCCGCTAGGTGGGCCTGAGCAGAGCCCAAGGCAGGTGGCAGATAGTCAATGTGCATGCTCCTAAATCATTCATGTAAGGGTGGAGGGGATTGTGTGTGTGTGTGTGTGTGTGTGTGTGTGTGTGTGTGTGTGTGTGTGTTTGTGTGCGTGAGAAGAGAGAGGCGAGGCTTCTGTTGATGTTACAATATAAGAATAGAACAAGTAAGAGGGAGCACTGGGTGAAATAGTGGATATAACCCATTTGTATATTCCTTATTACCATATGGGTCCCGTGGACAAGATAAAGATAAAGAAATGTGGGAAAAGAAAAGGAGGAGAGGAAGCGGGGTTTGGAGGAAGGGAAGGGAGTGTGGGGGGGGGGGGGGGGGGCTGATGGGCTTGGAAAGATGAGAGGAGAGAGGGAAGGTGAAACTGACATTCTTGAGAAGGGGCAGGCCATGCGGGCAAGGTTTTGTTAATGAATTAGTATGCATGGCTGGTGCCACACAATGACCTCGAGCAAGGAGCTGACACGCCACAGACACGAGACTGAAACTAACTCTAACACCACAAATTATTACCTTTTCATTATGGAAATTAGCCCTTGCTTCTCATTCCTCCCACTCTGTCTCTGTCTCGCTCCTCTCACCTGCTTTCCCCCCCCCACTCCTCACATTTCCCTGCTTGCTCTGGTATATTGGAGGAAGAATGGTGTTGACTCTGAAAAGCAATTACCTGTCATTTACCTGTCTCTCGCTCCCTCTGATAATGAATTTCAAGTGAAAGGTGAAATAATTATCTTTTCTCCCACAAAATCAAAGCTGTGGGCGGGGACAGCCCCTGTCACAATATGTGGCATGCCGTATGGGATTAAAGGATTCTCAGTAACACATACGCCCACGTACAGTATACACACACATACAGTACAAAGTTGTTCTTTGAACTGCATTTGCATGAAGAATACCTCAGACTGAGCCGAGACCATGACAGCAAGTCATCTTTGTGATACCTGATGGCCTGTGTGATCTTAAAGTTTAGCTTTCGGTCTGCCAGCAAAACTCATCTGGTAGAAAATGTGCTGTAGCTGTGATAAACTGATTGTCTGCGCTTTGCTAACAATATGAGAATGCAAGATGGCCATTTTTACCTTAACGTCAAGACACTGGATCAGTTTATACACTGTCTTGAGTTTTGAGAAGATACCAAGTAAGCCCAAGGATTTAAGAGGCAATGATTAAAGTGAATTAAAGAAACAGGAAGGGATGGAGTGCAGCAGATAGACATGTACTGTAACAATATCATGGCGATATAATGCAGAGAAGCTTTACAACCTATGCTACGCAAAATTACTGATTGATTGATGATTACTAAATATATATATCCCTCCAAATATAGAACTTGACATATTAAGGGTTAAGTTCTCTTAATTAAACCTCTAAGCCACTACTTAATAGTTTAAACATGGATTCATTTTGAAAAAAGAAAACCCAAAGAGGAAAAGAAACATGACACCATATAGTTAAACAACTAGCACTGAATTTTGTGTTTGCGGGTACAAGCAGAGGTTTTAAGGGAAATCGATGGAGATGCTTTAAGTTTCCATCGGGGAAATCAGAGCAGACCAAACACTACGACTACACTAGTAAAATCTAAAAATGTAACGACTGTATAGTTTGGCTTTATGTTTGCTCAATGGGTTGATTTATAATGGACAGATAGTGAGCAGCTATCAAACCATTAGTAAAGAAACGCCCTTTTCCAGCTTTATCTTACGCATTTTTACACAGTCCTTCTTGTCTTTTATTGCCCGATTCAGTTTCATTAACTTTGTCAACCCCATATTGTTTCCCCAAAAAGCTTAAATTAGCCTCCTCAAAAAAAAAACTGTATTTATTTGGCTCCATAATAAACATGCCAGATTAAAGGTAGTCACTAAAGAAATACATACCTTACACTGTACACGGTTTGTGTTTGTTTCTTTCCGGGAATAAAATGTCTAAGCATTTATATTACACTTTTATTAAGACAGTTCTTAGTTAAGATTTCATATAGTCAAGTAAAAAAGTAAGAATAGAGTATATAAACAGTTTCTCAGGAGAAATGACCCAACTTCCTCAAGAACCTGTTCGTTTGTTTCTGGCTAATCAAATATCTGGCCTGTTGTCAAGTTATGCAAATATGTAACCATTAGACCATCAGATGAATCACAGAGAACAACTGCTCACAAAACTTTGTTTGATTGCTCTGATGTTTGCTCAAATCATAATTACGGTTTGTTTGTGTGAGCGAAAGAAAAAAAAAAAAAACAGTGCTCCCTTCTGTGCACCCTCCTTTACCCCGTTCTTCGCCAGTCGGCTTGTGTATGTGACCGCGTGCGCTTTCTAAATGTGTGCAGCGCGTATGCATGGCTGTGTGCGTGCGTTTAGCAGGGGATGTTGCATAAGCTTTCACAGCAGGCAGTTGCTCAACGTGAAAATAAAATAGGGAGGTAGGGAAGGGAGCGGAAAACGATGGGGAGGGCACGGATGAGGAGAAGCACAAGACGCAGCAGGAAAACAATGAAATGGGAGGTGAGAGGTGGGTGAGTGTGGGGGAAAAGATGGTCGTTACAGGTTCCTCCCTATGTAGCACCTTCAGGGGAAGAGCTTTTAGCAGCAGGCAACAGAAAGGGCTTTAAAATGATATCTGTTGCATATGATAATTCAGTTTGAAAAGAGTGAGTGAGGACAGAAAGAATGGAAGGAGACAGAGCAGGAGGGAAATGAGAAAACGAGTACAAAATAAGACAGCAAAGTATGAATAAATGAACGATCATTTGAATTTCTTTCAGGATTTGTAACACATTTGGAAAACTTATTTTGCAAAGTCTGACCTTATCAATCCTTTTTCTAGGCAGCTTTGTATATCTGATGATCTTTAAATATCCTTACATCCATACATTATCTATTTTGTGGGCGTGTGTGCGTTTGTGTGCATACGTGCATGTGTGAATGTGAAAGTGTGTATGGTCTACTTCAGGCCCAGAGCATGATGCCTCTGTCGATATCCAATCACTGTGAAAAACTACACTCGGTGAACTAAAAGCGAACCCCAGGGAGCATCAGACATTTATCTGTGCCTAACAGGCTTCCTCAGAGTTGGCTGGGACACACACACACACACACATAGTCTTTGTATTTCATAAAATTAAGAGATTCACACACTTCGAATTCACAATTAGGAATATTGACTGTTAAAGTATAAAAATGAGGTTTGGATAGATTTTCTAAACATGGACAAATATGAAAATCATCATGGCTTCCTTCCATCGCCCTCTCGCTCCCCCTTCATTCATCTTTTTGCCATTAGTTTGTGTACTACAGAATCCTGTATATGGCTCTATAAAATTAAATTCACTCGGTGTCCTTTAATAGTCAAACCTGGATTTGCAAAGTAGCTGGCTCTATGGCACAATAAATTTAATTTCTACCCAAAAAATCATTTTAGAATAAGCTTTAATTTTTACTACAACTCACAATCAGCAAACCCATGGACGCACGGATACAGAGGAACTAATGAGCAAAACGCAGAACGTGTGGTTTGCTTATCTGACAATACGTTTACTTGCTTTTCAGCTGACTGTCCATTTTGTCCCACACAGTGGCAGAGACAAAAGCCAGGCTGCGATTGTGCAACACGGACAGAGAAAAATTGATAGAGCAACAGCGACGGAGAGAGTGCAATGCACAGATGAAGAGAGGGGCGTGCGCTGGAATCTCAACACCTGATCCACAAGCAAGCTAGTTAGAGGTAGGCTCTTTGATCTCTGGAGAGTGGCTTGGTTTGTGGAAAGCCGAGACAAATCTGTGCTATACACAACACACCCAAGCACACACACCTGAAAGACATATTGCATCATTTTATTTCTCTCTTAACAATACGGTGTCTGCGTACTTGACGCTGAAAACATAAAGTCTTTTGCTCAGTCGCGACATAGTAAACAGCGAGCCCTCTCAGCCCCACTAGCAGAGACCACGTAGACACTGTTGTTTGGCCTGAGTCACTGTTCATCGGTTAACATGTTTGCAGGAAAGGAGGCAAGCCTCCTGATGCTACTTTTGTTTTGCTAAAGAATTTCACTTTCTTCCCTACCTCTTTCTTTCTTTCTGTTCTCTCTCTCACGCCCTACTTTTCCACCGGCAAAAGTTGATGCTCTCTAATGCTAATGTTCGAAGGCTGGCACAGGCCTCATTTGCATATGGCAGCACACTCAGCTAGTGAAACAGAGTGACATGTTGACCCTGGTCAGGTTGCCATGGAAATCCCCCCCCTCCCCAACACACACACACACACACACACACACACACACACACACAAGCTGAGAAGCACAACTGCACACACTTTTATTTTGCCTACAACAATGATGGTCAGTTCTGATGTGCTGCACAAATTTTAAATTAAGGGTTCACAACTTTAACCTGTATGGCATCATGGGTCGTCAGCTACATTTGTCCAAGGGCCACAATTTTTCAAAGCAGACAATATATATATATATATATATAGATAGATAGATAGATAAAGCGAGAGCGAGAGCGAGAGCGAGAGCGAGAGAGACATCTATTATATATAGAGCCTATTAATATTTTTACTCAATTTGTAACAAATGTTAGTTTTGTTAGGATGGGAAACTTTGGAGGAGGAGCGGTACCAGCTAGATATAGTTGGGCTCACCTCCACGCATAGCTCTGGGTCTGGAACCAAAATCCTGGAGAGGGGCTGGACTCTCTTCTATTCCAGAGTTGCCGAGGGTGAGAGGCGCCGGGCGGGTGTGGGGATACTCACGAGTCCCCGGCTGAGCGCCGCTGTGTTGGAGTTCTCCCCAGGGAACGAGAGGGTCGACTCACTGCGACTGAAAGTCGCGGAGAGGAAGGCTCTGACTGTTGTTTGTGCTTATGCACCAAACAGCAGTTCAGAGTATCCGGCCTTCTTAGAGTCCCTGGGCGGCGTCCTGGAAGGGA